>OV170223.1:32510706-32520269 GCA_921882275.1 Brenthis ino | reverse complement strand
GTGATGACACCGTTGCTGCAATCACCGTTCTCAGAGGGCGTGGTCAAACTAGAGCACTTGTGTGCTCGGCCTACCTGCCCGGAGAGAAAGCCAACCCCACCGAAGAACTGTCTAAAGTCGTCGACTACGCTCGAAAACACAAGACAGAACTAATTGTTGGCTGCGATGCAAACGCCCATCACACAATCTGGGGAAGTACTGATACCAACAAAAGAGGTGAGTTACTTTTAGAATTTCTCCTAGCTAACGACCTTCAAATACTTAATAAAGGCTGTAATCCAACCTTCGCTACTAGAGCTAGGCAGGAAGTTCTGGATATCACTTTTGCTACTGAACAAATCGCTAAACACATAAGTAAATGGCATGTCAGTAATGAAAACTCTTTGTCCGATCACAAACATATTGTCTTTAGCATACAAGGCTCAATAACTACTGAGCCTAAAAGGCTTAGAAATCCCAAAGCCACCTCGTGGGTAGATTTTAAAAACCTGCTCGCTGAGGCAGCTAAGGATTTTCCAAAATCAATCAAGACACCCGACTCCCTTAACATTTTAAAAACAACTTATTAACGGATGGCATCTTAAATGCCTATGAAAATAGCTGTCCTGTCAGGGAACTTAAGGTTAACAACAATACTCCGTGGTGGAACAAAAAGCTAGAACGACTTAGAGTTTCCACACGTCGCTTATTTAATCAGGCCACTACACCGTATGGGTGGGAACGGTATAAGAAGGCTCTGACTAAATACCACAAAGAGATCAGAAAAGCTAAAAGAGCATCTTGGAAACGATTCTGTGAGAATATCGCCCAAACACATAAAGGAGCGAGAATCCACAAGGTCCTTGCCAAGACACCAAACATCTTTCTCGGCTTTTTAAAAAAGCGAGACAATTCCTTCACGACCACAGAGATGGAGACGCTGGAACTTTTAAGAGCGACCCATTTCCCAGGATCGTACCCTGTCACCGGCAGTGAATCAAACCCAAAGGAAAACTACATCCACAGGGCAAATAGTTGCGACTGGAAGATGGCCAATACCATTTTTAGGCCTAACCAGATTAGATGGGCTTTGAAAAAATTCAAACCATTTAAATCAGCAGGGGAAGACGGAATTTTTCCAGCTCTGCTTCAACAGGGCATGGAACTCCTTATCCCGCATCTGGTAAAATTATTTAGAGCAAGCTTTGCTTTGGGCACTATACCAGAACAATGGACTAAGGTCAAGGTTATCTTTATACCGAAGATCGGTAAAAACGACTACTCTCAGCCCAAATCCTTTAGACCTATTAGTCTTACTTCTTTCCTATTAAAAACAATGGAAAAAGTAATCGATCAGCACATTAGAACAAGGTATCTTGTGGCTAGACCACTTTCCTGCAACCAAACATGCTTACCAAAAGGGTAAATCCACAGAATCTGCCTTAGTAGCTCTGATCGACAAGGCAGAAAGGTCCCTAGAGGATAAGCAGACAGCTCTATGTGCATTTTTGGACATTGAGGGGGCCTTTGATAACACACCTACGGCAACCATCCTGAAAGGATTAAATGCAAAAGGTGTTGATATCACAACCACCAGATGGGTGGAATATATGCTCTCCAACCGGTGTGCGAAAGTTACGTTAAACGAACACTCGCACAACTTCTACACTACAAGAGGCTGTCCGCAAGGAGGAGTGCTTTCACCCCTATTATGGACACTAGCTGTAGACCTACTACTTGTAATCATGGCAGATCTCGACTACGATACACAGGGCTATGCAGATGACCTTGTTGTAGTAGTAAGAGGTCCCTGCCTGAACACAATTTCCACCAGGTTACAAGGAGCTCTCAATACCATCACAAGATGGTGCAGAGAAAATGAGTTATCAATAAACGCTGATAAAACAGTTATTGTACCATTTACCAGGAAAAGGAAGCTTGAAAGGCTGACCGAACTCAGACTCAATGGCAAAACCCTTAACCTATCAAATGAGGTAAAGTACCTTGGAGTCACTATTGATCAAAGTTGACCTGGAACTCTCACCTCAACAACATTATACAAAAAGCCAAAATGGCCCTCTGGATATGTTGTCGAATGGCTGGAGCCAAGTGGGGCCTCAAGCCCAAAATGGCTCTCTGGATGTACACCGCCGTGGTAAGGCCGATCATAACATACGCCTCAGTCGTATGGTGTAACAAAACCAAACAAAAGACAACTATGAGTAAACTAGACAGCATACAACGGATGGCATGTCTAATCATCACGGGAGCCTTCCACTCGGCACCAGGCGACGCTTTAAATGCATTGTTGGACATAGCTCCGCTATATCTCCACGTGCAAAAAGAAGCTAAATCTTGCCTCTACAGGCTCTGTACACAATCGAATGTAAAGTTGCAATCGCAATATATGAACAAACTCAAGGAGTTGACATTCGAACACAAAACTCTGAAAATGCCAGTCGATGGCATGAGTACAGAGTTTAACTTCGCAAAACAGTACCAAATAGATCTTCCCAACCGGGACATGTGGCTAAAAAACCAAGAGTCTCACAAAAAGGGCAGTCATGTTTGGTTTACAGATGGATCCAAGAAAGGATCTGATGTAGGGTGCGGCATCTATGGCCTTAAGCCTAGATTTGACATGAGTGTCAATCTGGGCAAGGAGGCCACCATCTTCCAAGCCGAGGTCTTCGCCATCAACAAATGTGCTGAAGTCATCCTGGAGAGGAAGCTTAGAAACCAAAATATCTACATCAACTCAGATAGCCAAGCAGCACTTCTGGCTATAGATTCTCTTGAGACCAACTCTAAGTTGGTCAAAGACTGTATGGATAATCTGAATGTCCTGGGCACATCCAACAGAGTTACCCTCAGATGGGTCCCGGGTCACTCAGGCATAGATGGGAATGAAAAGGCTGATGCATTGGCAAGAAGGGGCGCTGAAACCCCAGATTGTGGCCCAGAACCATTCTGTGGCATTGCAAAACAACATGCCTATTCAATTCTCAAAATTCACTGCAATCGCCAAGCACTTCAAGAGTGGCAATCCACTTCTGGACAAATACACTCTAAAGCGCTAATTAAGGGATATCGCAAAAAGTTTACAAAAGAGTTGCTTCAACTCAACAAGTATAAAACCAGTGCAGTAACCAGAATACTTACTGGTCACTGCAAACTCAATAAACATATGTTTACCCTCGGCCTCAGTCAGACCGCAATGTGCAGACTATGCCATGAGACAGAGGAAACTGCTATGCATATCCTCTGCTCGTGCGGTCCACTCATGCACCGCAGAAGTATCTATCTAGGGCAGCATATTATGCAACCGGAAGAGATACAGATGCTCCCCGCTCAGAAAATCTGGAAGTTCCTGGAGTCAACAGGACTAAGCGGAGAACTTTGAACTCACTATAAAGGGAGCTACAATGGACCAAAACTGGTCGACGTAGCTAGGGCCGACCTCGGCACCACACCCAACATTAATAATAATAATAATAATCACTTAACCTTCCATATATCTTCCATTTTTTATGCCATTTTAATTTTTTATTAATAAGACTAATTAAGTGACGTGAATACCAAATGGGATATTTACTTTCTACTGTCAGTTTCGATGGAACATATTTTTCAATTAAATCGTTTATGATACTATAGAAAGCATCAACTGCTTCAGTAATATATTTGTCATTTAGTTCTAGTTTCCAGTTAATTTTTGATAATTCTGTGTTAATAATGCTATAATCTGCATTTTGATACTTGCGGACTATACGATGATTAAGACTAAGGTTTCTTTCTATTGAATGAATATCTACCTCTACAAGTAGTGGGGGATGATGCCCATCTTCTGGCTCCGATAAAGGTAACGTTCGAGATACTAAGCACTTTAAGTCAGATAGAACAAGGTCTAATAATCTATTATTATTGTTAAGCACACAGTTATATTGTTGTAGATCGGTAAAGCTCATAAACGTAGATAATTGGTAAGTGAGAATGTTCTCAGATATATTTTCTAATTTAAAGCCACTGTCGCTGTTTTGTAGTGACCATGTGGCATCTTTTATATTAAAATCACCCATTACAATAATATTATAAAGAGGAAAGTCTAAGCGTAAATCCGAGACGTATTCGAACAGTTTTAATTGGGAATCTGATTGATTACAATTTTGAGGAAAATAACAGCATACAACGATGAGAGATTTTTGCACAGCACCCGTTCTCAGATTTATATTCAGGATAGTAATGTTTGCATCATTAATATCGGGAATTTGAGGAATATTACGCAAGTCTATATTAATTTCACGACGTACCGCTATGAGAGTACCATCTCCCATACTCAAGTTAAAGCGCTGATAGTCACGGTCCGTGCGATAAACATCATACCTAGTATCAAACAATTCCTCATTAAAAATGCCAGGTAAAAGCCATGTCTCTGTTAAGCATATAATATCGTAGTTATTATTCAAAAGATTAGAATAAAATTCCCTTGTTTTAGTCCGTAAACCACGAACATTTTGATAAAAAATACTTAGTAACATGTTAATGATAAATTTATTTGTAAATATTTATTATTTATATTAATAAGTGTAATTACTATAACGCTTAAGAAAAATGTGTGGCACTTATTTATTATTTTTTGTAATTCTGACAAGGGCTCCCGAAATAAAGCAATAAACAATATCGCACTTTGATCAGACAATAAACGACAAATTATTATAATTTTAAGTATGATATATTTATTAATAATTAATTGAACAATGAGTTCAATGAGTAAAGAATTATTTATCTTAAGTTTTGATAATAAGCATAATGTAAAATTTATATTAATAAGGGTAATCACTATGACGCTTAAGAAAACTGTGTGGCACTTCATTATTATTTTTTGTAATTGTGACAAGGGCTCCCGAAATAAAGCAATAAACAATATCGCACTTTGATCAGACAATAAACGACAAATTATTATAATTTTAAGTATGATATATCTATTAATAATTAATTGAACAATGAGTTCAATGAGTAAAGAATTATTTATCTTAAGTTTTGATAATAAGCATAATGTAAAATTTATATTAATAAGGGTAATCACTATGACGCTTAAGAAAAATGTGTGGCACTTCATTATTCTTTTTTGTAATTGTGACAAGGGCTCCCGACATAAAGCAATAAACAATATCACACTTTGATCAGACAATAAACGACAAATTATTATAATTTTAAGTATGATATATCTGTTAATAATTAATTCAACAATGAGTTCAATGAGTAAAGAATTATTTATCTTAAGTTTTGACAATAAGCGCAATGTAAAATTACGTTTATAACACAATGTATAATACAAATTACGTTTACACGCATAATATAATCGTTTACAGTAAAATTTAATGTAAAAGAAATAAGAAAGCAATTTAACACTTATGAGATTTTTTTTAAACAGTCCTTTGAGGTAATATGAAGAACCGGCGAGTTATCTGTGCGTCGAACCATTATTGTGCAGTTACGAACCCAGCAATAGCTATAGCCCTTTTGTTTGGCTAAGCGTTTGGCCTCATTAAAGAGTGCTTTGTTTTTGGTGGAAAGATGATCGTTGAAATATATTCTATTCTGCATTCCCAAAAACCCCATATCACAAGCCTTTAAGTTTTTTAATTTGCGAAGAGATGTTAAAAAATCATCTTTTTTATAACGGGCCTGCAATTTTAATATAATTGGTTTAGGTCTACTGTCACTCGAATCGTTTTTGGTGGCAATTCTAGTTATAAAATCTATGTCAGTATCCGGTGATAAGGGGAAGTTAGCTTTTTCGGCTAATATTTTTATTAATTGTATGAGATTTTCACCTTTTTTTTGGGGGACACCGTTAATCTGTATATTTGAACGACGAACCCACTGCTCACTTTTACTATTATTTTCCTTTATTTCATTAAATGACATCTGTAACTCTTTCAATTCTGATTCTAAATGTGCAATTTTAGATATTTCTAAGTCAAAATCATTCATTCTTTGAATAATAGAATTAATAGATGATTCCATGTTAGTAATTTTCTCAGACCACTGTTTAACTGTCTCAGTTACTTTTCTAAATTCTTCAGTAATAAATGTTTTAAAGGATTCAATCGTCGTGTTAAGATTGTTAAATCGTTCATCGAAGAGTAATAATAAAGATTTTGCGTCAGTGGAAAAAACTTGCGGACTATTGCTACTTTTATTAGAGGTTTTACAAATAGGACACTTCCATTTGGCTCTATTCATAGGTAACATTCTTTTGAAGTCTGCCTCAGATAATCCCACGCATTGGAAGTGAGATGTTCTATTACATGAAACACATTTAATGCACTCATCTCCCTTTAAAACCTCTGAGCAATATTTACAATCCATTTTAATAAATAAAGAAAGAAGCGGCAGCGGCAGGTATATAACAAAATACTTTGTTTAAAGCAAAAGCGTTATCTTACTATACACTAACGCCGCGTCCAAAACGTCGTAAGCGCCGTGTATATCGTGTCGCTTACGCGTATCTATCAGAACACTGCACTTAAGTAGGTTTTTAAGTTCCTCGAAATTTTGTTATTGTTTCTTTACACTAAAAACACTTATATGTTATTTTTTAACGCCATGTAGTTAAATTTTAATTATATATAGTTCAATTTAGAGTAGAAGTTCACTTTAATAGTCACTTTTAAATACTTTTCAACAATTTTTGATTAGCACATATGATTTACGTGTACACTGCGCCGGGGCGCGCACACAATGTGATTATTAGATATTATTACTTCATGTATATCAATTTACACAACGACGATCGATTATATATATAATGTTTTTTTTTTGGTTTGAGTTAGGTTTGGCGAAAAATATTCCAATGAGTTATTAGATATTATTACTTCATGTATATCAATTTAGACAACGACGATCGATTATATATATATATATATATATATATATATATATATATATTTTTTCTGTTTGGGTTAGGTTTGGCGAAAAAAAATCCGGGGCAGAGGCTTACTGCTACCGGACGCGTCCCCGGGTGGCGGATAGGGGAACACCACTCGCACCTGTTTGGACCCGACAGGAGCTTGTGGTACCGGAGCAATCCGACGCGGACCAACAGCCAGGAGGGAGGGTTGCGGGAGCGGCGTTAGGAGGGCGCCGTCTCCTTCTTGGAGGTAGCGCGGTGTCTCCGGCCGTTTCGCGGTAGGAGGCGCTGCGCGGGCCACACTGCCGGGGCTAGCCCGTCATTGCGGTGGCTGGAGCGGGGCCAGTTCGGTGGTCCTGCGTCTGGCGAAGGATGTCGGCAGCCATTTTGGTCCGGAGGTGGGCCAACGGTAGGGGTCCGCGGGGGAAGAGGAGTGTCGGTATGGCGATGCGCCGCTCGTCCCTATCTCCCGCGGCCTAGCGGGGCCACCACCGTTGATGGTGGACGCGGTGGGGCTGCAGGGGAAGGGGAGTGTCGGCGTTGTCGCATCCTCTTCTCCTGCAGCTGTTTGTGGTTGGGCTCGTTTTCGGGCGTCTTTGGGAGGGGGTTTTGCCCAATTTGGGTAGGGAATTATTTTAGCAGGTTGCCCACTTCGGTGGGCGGTGTTTGTGTGGTGTGGGGCTGCTCCGGGTACTTCTCTGATCAGCAGAGTGGACTTAGGAGCGGCTTCACTTCTTGGGTTGCAAGTCTTCCCATAGTGGGGTTGTCCCGCTTGGGGCGGCCTCATGGTTGGTGGCTTCGGCCACTTCGTGGTTGTATGCGAGAGCGATCCCGTGGCGTCCCACATGGCGGCAGAGGGGGAAAGTTGGGTTTTAGTGGGTATGCCGGTCTCATTAGCCGGAGAGTCTCCACATAACCACCCCGGGGGAAGTCGGGTGGTATCCGTAATAGGATTTCCCAACTATAAAAAAAAAAAAAAGGTTTGGCGAAAAATATTCCAATGAGTTATTAGATATTATTACTTCATGTATATCAATTTACACAACGACGATCGATTATATATATATTGTTTTATTTTTTGGTTTGGGTTAGGTTTGGCGAAAAATATTCCAATGAGTTATTAGATATTATTACTTCATGTATATCAATTTACACAACGACGATCGATTATATATATATATTGTTTTTTTTTTTGGTTTGGGTTAGGTTTGGCGAAAAATATTCCAATGAGTTATTAGATATTATTACTTCATGTATATCAATTTACACAACGAAGATCAATTATATATATATATATATATATATATATATATATATTGTTTTTTTTTTGGTTTGCGTTAGGTTTGGCGAAAAATATTCCAACGAGTTATTAGATATTATTACTTCATGTATATCAATTTACACAACGACGATCGATTATATATATATTGTTTTTTTTTGGTTTGGGTTAGGTTTGGCGAAAAATATTCCAATGAGTTATTAGATATTATTACTTCATGTATATCAGTTTACACAACGACGATCGATTATATATATATATATATTGTTTTTTTTTTTTTGGTTTGGGATAGGTTTGGCGAAAAATATTCCAATGAGTTATTAGATATTATTACTTCATGTATATCAATTTACACAACGACGATCGATTATATATATATTGTTTTTTTTTTTGGTTTGGGTTAGGTTTGGCGAAAAATATTCCAATGAGTTATTAGATATTATTACTTCATGTATATCAATTTACACAACGAAGATCAATTATATATATATATTGTTTTTTTTTGGTTTGCGTTAGGTTTGGCGAAAAATATTCCAACGAGTTATTAGATATTATTACTTCATGTATATCAATTTACACAACGACGATCGATTATATATATATTGTTTTTTTTTTGGTTTGGGTTAGGTTTGGCGAAAAATATTCCAATGAGTTATTAGATATTATTACTTCATGTATATCAGTTTACACAACGACGATCGATTATATATATATTGTTTTTTTTTTTTTGGTTTGGGATAGGTTTGGCGAAAAATATTCCAATGAGTTATTAGATATTATTACTTCATGTATATCAATTTACACAACGACGATCGATTATATATATATTGTTTTTTTTTTGGTTTGGGTTAGGTTTGGCGAAAAATATTCCAATGAGATATTAGATATTATTACTACATATATATCAATTTACACAACGACAATCGATTATATATATATATTGTTTTTTTTTTGGTTTGGGTTAGGTTTGGCGAAAAATATTCCAATGAGTTATTAGATATTATTACTTCATGTATATCAATTTACACAACGACGATCGATTATATATATATTGTTTTTTTTTTTTGGTTTGGGTTAGGTTTGCCGAAAAATAATCCAATGAGTTATTAGATATTATTACTTCATGTACATCAATTTACACAACGACGATCGATTATATATATATTGTCTTTTTTTTTTTGGTTTGGGTTAGGTTTAGCGAAAAATATTCCAATGAGTTATTAGATATTATTCTTTCATGTATATCAATTTACACAACGACGATCGATTATATATATATTGTTTATTTTTTTTTGGTTTGGGTTAGGTTTGGCGAAAAATATTCCAATGAGTTATTAGATATTATTACTTCATGTATATCAATTTACACAACGACGATCGATTATATATATA
>OV170223.1:32380706-32503206 GCA_921882275.1 Brenthis ino | reverse complement strand
GATTAGATTCGGTCGATCGCTTATTAATAAATCCATGTTGATTATTCATCAACAATGGTCTCAATATTGGATATATCATGTCATATATAATTTTTTCAAAAAGCTTAGGAATGGTGGACAACTTTGAGATTCCGCGGTAGTTTTTAATATTTCGTTTATCGAGACGTTTGTAAATTGGAGTTATCAAAGATTTTTTCCATTCTGTAGGTAGACAACCGGAATTTAAAGATTTTTTAAATAGAATAGTTAAGGGTATACTTAAAGTGTTACTACATTGCTTCAGAAAAATTGGATGTATAGCGTCTGGTCCACTCCCCTTATTTGTATTTAATTTAGTTAAGTATGATTGTACTTTGCTTTCTGATATATCCAATGTAGCTATAATTGTATCAGAGCTATTAACGTAAACATCAGGCGTGAATGATGTATTATTCTTCTCAAAGACAGAATGAAAAAAATTATTGAACATATTGGCGATTGTTTGTCCATCTGAGCCAGTTTGTGAATCCAGATACATTGTATCTGGTATACCAATGTGTTCTTTTTTAGATTTAATAAAAGACCAAAAATGTTTAGAATTAATATAAATATTGTTTTCTGCTCGTTCCAAATACAAATTGTAACAAGATTTTTCTAAAAACTTTGTTTGTGCTCTAATTTCTGAGAACCTGTCATAATCACTTAACCTTCCATATATCTTCCATTTTTTATGCCATTTTAATTTTTTATTAATAAGACTAATTAAGTGACGTGAATACCAAATGGGATATTTACTTTCTACTGTCAGTTTCGATGGAACATATTTTTCAATTAAATCGTTTATGATACTATAGAAAGCATCAACTGCTTCAGTAATATATTTGTCATTTAGTTCTAGTTTCCAGTTAATTTTTGATAATTCTGTGTTAATAATGCTATAATCTGCATTTTGATACTTGCGGACTATACGATGATTAAGACTAAGGTTTCTTTCTATTGAATGAATATCTACCTCTACAAGTAGTGGGGGATGATGCCCATCTTCTGGCTCCGATAAAGGTAACGTTCGAGATACTAAGCACTTTAAGTCAGATAGAACAAGGTCTAATAATCTATTATTATTGTTAAGCACACAGTTATATTGTTGTAGATCGGTAAAGCTCATAAACGTAGATAATTGGTAAGTGAGAATGTTCTCAGATATATTTTCTAATTTAAAGCCACTGTCGCTGTTTTGTAGTGACCATGTGGCATCTTTTATATTAAAATCACCCATTACAATAATATTATAAAGAGGAAAGTCTAAGCGTAAATCCGAGACGTATTCGAACAGTTTTAATTGGGAATCTGATTGATTACAATTTTGAGGAAAATAACAGCATACAACGATGAGAGATTTTTGCACAGCACCCGTTCTCAGATTTATATTCAGGATAGTAATGTTTGCATCATTAATATCGGGAATTTGAGGAATATTACGCAAGTCTATATTAATTTCACGACGTACCGCTATGAGAGTACCATCTCCCATACTCAAGTTAAAGCGCTGATAGTCACGGTCCGTGCGATAAACATCATACCTAGTATCAAACAATTCCTCATTAAAAATGCCAGGTAAAAGCCATGTCTCTGTTAAGCATATAATATCGTAGTTATTATTCAAAAGATTAGAATAAAATTCCCTTGTTTTAGTCCGTAAACCACGAACATTTTGATAAAAAATACTTAGTAACATGTTAATGATAAATTTATTTGTAAATATTTATTATTTATATTAATAAGTGTAATTACTATAACGCTTAAGAAAAATGTGTGGCACTTATTATTATTTTTTGTAATTCTGACAAGGGCTCCCGAAATAAAGCAATAAACAATATCGCACTTTGATCAGACAATAAACGACAAATTATTATAATTTTAAGTATGATATATTTATTAATAATTAATTGAACAATGAGTTCAATGAGTAAAGAATTATTTATCTTAAGTTTTGATAATAAGCATAATGTAAAATTTATATTAATAAGGGTAATCACTATGACGCTTAAGAAAACTGTGTGGCACTTCATTATTATTTTTTGTAATTGTGACAAGGGCTCCCGAAATAAAGCAATAAACAATATCGCACTTTGATCAGACAATAAACGACAAATTATTATAATTTTAAGTATGATATATCTATTAATAATTAATTGAACAATGAGTTCAATGAGTAAAGAATTATTTATCTTAAGTTTTGATAATAAGCATAATGTAAAATTTATATTAATAAGGGTAATCACTATGACGCTTAAGAAAAATGTGTGGCACTTCATTATTCTTTTTTGTAATTGTGACAAGGGCTCCCGACATAAAGCAATAAACAATATCACACTTTGATCAGACAATAAACGACAAATTATTATAATTTTAAGTATGATATATCTGTTAATAATTAATTCAACAATGAGTTCAATGAGTAAAGAATTATTTATCTTAAGTTTTGACAATAAGCGCAATGTAAAATTACGTTTATAACACAATGTATAATACAAATTACGTTTACACGCATAATATAATCGTTTACAGTAAAATTTAATGTAAAAGAAATAAGAAAGCAATTTAACACTTATGAGATTTTTTTTAAACAGTCCTTTGAGGTAATATGAAGAACCGGCGAGTTATCTGTGCGTCGAACCATTATTGTGCAGTTACGAACCCAGCAATAGCTATAGCCCTTTTGTTTGGCTAAGCGTTTGGCCTCATTAAAGAGTGCTTTGTTTTTGGTGGAAAGATGATCGTTGAAATATATTCTATTCTGCATTCCCCAAAAACCCCATATCACAAGCCTTTAAGTTTTTTAATTTGCGAAGAGATGTTAAAAAATCATCTTTTTTATAACGGGCCTGCAATTTTAATATAATTGGTTTAGGTCTACTGTCACTCGAATCGTTTTTGGTGGCAATTCTAGTTATAAAATCTATGTCAGTATCCGGTGATAAGGGGAAGTTAGCTTTTTCGGCTAATATTTTTATAAATTGTATGAGATTTTCACCTTTTTTTGGGGGACACCGTTAATCTGTATATTTGAACGACGAACCCACTGCTCACTTTTACTATTATTTTCCTTTATTTCATTAAATGACATCTGTAACTCTTTCAATTCTGATTCTAAATGTGCAATTTTAGATATTTCTAAGTCAAAATCATTCATTCTTTGAATAATAGAATTAATAGATGATTCCATGTTAGTAATTTTCTCAGACCACTGTTTAACTGTCTCAGTTACTTTTCTAAATTCTTCAGTAATAAATGTTTTAAAGGATTCAATCGTCGTGTTAAGATTGTTAAATCGTTCATCGAAGAGTAATAATAAAGATTTTGCGTCAGTGGAAAAAACTTGCGGACTATTGCTACTTTTATTAGAGGTTTTACAAATAGGACACTTCCATTTGGCTCTATTCATAGGTAACATTCTTTTGAAGTCTGCCTCAGATAATCCCACGCATTGGAAGTGAGATGTTCTATTACATGAAACACATTTAATGCACTCATCTCCCTTTAAAACCTCTGAGCAATATTTACAATCCATTTTAATAAATAAAGAAAGAAGCGGCAGCGGCAGGTATATAACAAAATACTTTGTTTAAAGCAAAAGCGTTATCTTACTATACACTAACGCCGCGTCCAAAACGTCGTAAGCGCCGTGTATATCGTGTCGCTTACGCGTATCTATCAGAACACTGCACTTAAGTAGGTTTTTAAGTTCCTCGAAATTTTGTTATTGTTTCTTTACACTAAAAACACTTATATGTTATTTTTTAACGCCATGTAGTTAAATTTTAATTATATATAGTTCAATTTAGAGTAGAAGTTCACTTTAATAGTCACTTTTAAATACTTTTCAACAATTTTTGATTAGCACATATGATTTACGTGTACACTGCGCCGGGGCGCGCACACAATGTGATTATTAGATATTATTACTTCATGTATATCAATTTACACAACGACGATCGATTATATATATAATGTTTTTTTTTTGGTTTGAGTTAGGTTTGGCGAAAAATATTCCAATGAGTTATTAGATATTATTACTTCATGTATATCAATTTAGACAACGACGATCGATTATATATATATATATATATTTTTTTTCGGTTTGGGTTAGGTTTGGCGAAAAAAAATCCGGGGCAGAGGCTTACTGCTACCGGACGCGTCCCCGGGTGGCGGATAGGGGAACACCACTCGCACCTGTTTGGACCCGACAGGAGCTTGTGGTACCGGAGCAATCCGACGCGGACCAACAGCCAGGAGGGAGGGTTGCGGGAGCGGCGTTAGGAGGGCGCCGTCTCCTTCTTGGAGGTAGCGCGGTGTCTCCGGCCGTTTCGCGGTAGGAGGCGCTGCGCGGGCCACACTGCCGGGGCTAGCCCGTCATTGCGGTGGCTGGAGCGGGGCCAGTTCGGTGGTCCTGCGTCTGGCGAAGGATGTCGGCAGCCATTTTGGTCCGGAGGTGGGCCAACGGTAGGGGTCCGCGGGGGAAGAGGAGTGTCGGTATGGCGATGCGCCGCTCGTCCCTATCTCCCGCGGCCTAGCGGGGCCACCACCGTTGATGGTGGACGCGGTGGGGCTGCAGGGGAAGGGGAGTGTCGGCGTTGTCGCATCCTCTTCTCCTGCAGCTGTTTGTGGTTGGGCTCGTTTTCGGGCGTCTTTGGGAGGGGGTTTTGCCCAATTTGGGTAGGGAATTATTTTAGCAGGTTGCCCACTTCGGTGGGCGGTGTTTGTGTGGTGTGGGGCTGCTCCGGGTACTTCTCTGATCAGCAGAGTGGACTTAGGAGCGGCTTCACTTCTTGGGTTGCAAGTCTTCCCATAGTGGGGTTGTCCCGCTTGGGGCGGCCTCATGGTTGGTGGCTTCGGCCACTTCGTGGTTGTATGCGAGAGCGATCCCGTGGCGTCCCACATGGCGGCAGAGGGGGAAAGTTGGGTTTTAGTGGGTATGCCGGTCTCATTAGCCGGAGAGTCTCCACATAACCACCCCAGGGGAAGTCGGGTGGTATCCGTAATAGGATTTCCCAACTATAAAAAAAAAAAAAAGGTTTGGCGAAAAATATTCCAATGAGTTATTAGATATTATTACTTCATGTATATCAGTTTACACAACGACGATCGATAATATATATATTGTTTTATTTTTTGGTTTGGGTTAGGTTTGGCGAAAAATATTCCAATGAGTTATTAGATATTATTACTTCATGTATATCAATTTACACAACGACGATCGATTATATATATATTGTTTTTTTTTTTGGTTTGGGTTAGGTTTGGCGAAAAATATTCCAATGAGTTATTAGATATTATTACTTCATGTATATCAATTTACACAACGAAGATCAATTATATATATATATATATATATATATATATATATATATATATATATATATATATATTGTTTTTTTTTTGGTTTGCGTTAGGTTTGGCGAAAAATATTCCAACGAGTTATTAGATATTATTACTTCATGTATATCAATTTACACAACGACGATCGATTATATATATATTGTTTTTTTTTGGTTTGGGTTAGGTTTGGCGAAAAATATTCCAATGAGTTATTAGATATTATTACTTCATGTATATCAGTTTACACAACGACGATCGATTATATATATATATATATATTGTTTTTTTTTTTTTGGTTTGGGATAGGTTTGGCGAAAAATATTCCAATGAGTTATTAGATATTATTACTTCATGTATATCAATTTACACAACGACGATCGATTATATATATATTGTTTTTTTTTTTGGTTTGGGTTAGGTTTGGCGAAAAATATTCCAATGAGTTATTAGATATTATTACTTCATGTATATCAATTTACACAACGAAGATCAATTATATATATATATATTGTTTTTTTTTGGTTTGCGTTAGGTTTGGCGAAAAATATTCCAACGAGTTATTAGATATTATTACTTCATGTATATCAATTTACACAACGACGATCGATTATATATATATTGTTTTTTTTTTGGTTTGGGTTAGGTTTGGCGAAAAATATTCCAATGAGTTATTAGATATTATTACTTCATGTATATCAGTTTACACAACGACGATCGATTATATATATATTGTTTTTTTTTTTTTGGTTTGGGATAGGTTTGGCGAAAAATATTCCAATGAGTTATTAGATATTATTACTTCATGTATATCAATTTACACAACGACGATCGATTATATATATATTGTTTTTTTTTTGGTTTGGGTTAGGTTTGGCGAAAAATATTCCAATGAGATATTAGATATTATTACTACATATATATCAATTTACACAACGACAATCGATTATATATATATATATATTGTTTTTTTTTGGTTTGGGTTAGGTTTGGCGAAAAATATTCCAATGAGTTATTAGATATTATTACTTCATGTATATCAATTTACACAACGACGATCGATTATATATATATTGTTTTTTTTTTTTTGGTTTGGGTTAGGTTTGCCGAAAAATAATCCAATGAGTTATTAGATATTATTACTTCATGTACATCAATTTACACAACGACGATCGATTATATATATATTGTCTTTTTTTTTTGGTTTGGGTTAGGTTTAGCGAAAAATATTCCAATGAGTTATTAGATATTATTCTTTCATGTATATCAATTTACACAACGACGATCGATTATATATATATTGTTTATTTTTTTTTGGTTTGGGTTAGGTTTGGCGAAAAATATTCCAATGAGTTATTAGATATTATTACTTCATGTATATCAATTTACACAACGACGATCGATTATATATATATTGTTTTTTTTGGTTTGGGTTAGGTTTGGCGAAAAATATTCCAATGAGTTATTAGATATTATTACTTCATGTATATCAATTTACACAACGACGATCGATTATATATATATTGTTTTTTTTTTTGTTTGGGTTAGGTTTGGTGAAAAATATTCCAATGAGTTATTAGATATTATAACTTCATGTATATCAATTTACACAACGACGATCGATTATATATATATTGTTTTTTTTTTTTGGTTTGGGTTAGGTTTGGTGAAAAATATTCCAATGAGTTATTAGATATTATTACTTCATGTATATCAATTTACACAACGACGATCGATTATATATATATTGTTTTTTTTTTGGTTTGGGTTAGGTTTGGCGAAAAATATTCCAATGAGTTATTAGATATTACTAGCATTGCCCGCGGCTCCGCCCGCGTTCAGATGACCAAAAACTAAATTCTTAGGTGTTACATATTAGTATACTCTTACATTGCAGTTTTTGTATTTTTCCTCAGAAATAAGATATTTTCCCGCGGTAAAAAGTATCCTAGGATCGCGCGCTACATCGCCCGGTTTATATAGCTTGAGCAGGCGGTCGAGCGATGCGGGGCAGAGGGGATGGACTCGCCGTAGGCATCTCAATGCTCGCCAAGCATTAAAAATGTTTCGCTACTAATTACTTCTAACAACGATATCTCAAAAACTATTCATCTGATTGATTTAGTGTAAAGAGCAATTTTAATCTGCATTAAATGACTAAGCTAACTAAAATATTCATTTGGATAAGGATTAATACCGAACTAAAGAAAATAACTTTGAAAATAACGTAATGTTTTTAATTAAAAATGTTAACATAAAAGTGGTTATTGTAAGTCAACCGTAAGAGATAGAGATATGCTATCGCGGACTTTTTTGTAGTATTTTTATAGATTTTGAATTCTCTAGTACATTACTTAACTGTATCTTTGCTAGTTTACGCGGCGTTCGCGTGGAAAGTTCCCATTTGGCGAGATTTTTTGCGACCTCTTCAACATTTGTCGCCGTATTTCAGCTAATTTACATAAAAGCATAATAAATTATATACCTAAACCTTCCTCAAGAATTACTCTTTCTATTGTTGAAAACCGTATAAAAATCCGTTCAGTAGTTTTCGAGTTTATCGCGTTCAGACAGACAGGAGGACAGACAGGAGGACAGACAGGAGGACAGAAAGACGCGGCCGGGGGACTTATTTTTATAATAAGTATAGATTACTTCATGTATATCAATTTACACAACGACGATCGATTATATATATGTTTTTTTTTTGGTTTGGGTTAGGTTTGGCGAAAAATATTGTCTTTCAATCTGCTTATCATTGCATTGTTTTTACTAAATTAGGTAGTTTTAGCTGTATATCTTCCTATTTCTATAGTCTAAGTATAATTAAGTCTTAAATTAAAAAATTTCATTTATATATTATAATCACGTTAAAAAAATATTTTTGTCTAAATTTCGTCTAAAATTGTTTTAAATACATTGTAATTACATATAATATACCTCCCCATAGTTTATTTCCCCAATATACACCGGGAAATTGAAAAATCACAATAATACCTAAACCGAGGTTACTTAGGCGATAGAATTCTTCATACATTATTGCATATATAAAAATTTTAAAAATGTCTTTCAATCTGCTTATCATTGCATTGTTTTTACTAAATTAGGTAGTTTTAGCTGTATATCTTCCTATTTCTATAGTCTAAGTATAATTAAGTCTTAAATTAAAAAAAACATTTATATATTATAATCACGTTAAAAAAATATTTTTGTCTAAATTTCGTCTAAAATTGTTTTAAATACATTGTAATTACATATAATATACCTCCCCATAGTTTATTTCCCCAATATACACCGGGAAATTGGAAAATCACAATAATACCTAAACCGAGGTTACTTAGGCGATAGAATTCTTCATACATTATTGCATATATAAAAATTTTAAAAATGTCTTTCAATCTGCTTATCATTGCATTGTTTTTACTAAATTAGGTAGTTTTAGCTGTATATCTTCCTATTTCTATAGTCTAAGTATAATTAAGTCTTAAATTAAAAAAAAATCATTTATATATTATAATCACGTTAAAAAAATATTTTTGTCTAAATTTCGTCTAAAATTGTTTTAAATACATTGTAATTACGTCTAGTATACCTCCCCATACTTTATTTCCCCAATATACACCGGGAAATTGGAAAATCACAATAATACCTAAACCGAGGTTACTTAGGCGATAGAATTCTTCATACATTATTGCATATATAAAAATTTTAAAAATGTCTTTCAATCTGCTTATCATTGCATTGTTTTTACTAAATTAGGTAGTTTTAGCTGTATATCTTCCTATTTCTATAGTCTAAGTATATCATCATCATCATCATCATGTTCAGCCTGTTTTCGTCCACTGCTGGACATAGGCCTCTCCTATGGCACGCCACTGAGCTCGATCTTCAGCTCTATGCATCCAACCGCTGCCAGCCAGTTTACGTATGTCGTCGCTCCACCTAGCTGGAGGGCGTCCTACACTACGTTTGCCGAGCCGTGGTCTCCACTCTAGAACCCGTCTACTCCAACGGTCATCGGTTCTGCGACATATGTGACCAGCCCACTGCCACTTCAACTTGCTAATTCTTTGGGCTATGTCGATGACTCTGGTTCTCTGTCGGATCTCTTCATTTCGAATCCGATCCTTCAGAGAAACTCCGAGCATAGCCCTCTCCATAGCACGCTGAGCGACCTTAAATTGGTGGACCAATCGCACCGTCAGTGTCCACGTCTCGGCTCCGTATGTCATAACAGGTAGGACGCACTCGTTAAAGACCTTTGTCTTTAAGCTTTGTGGTATTGGCGACGAAAAGACCCGACGAAGTTTATTGAATGCTGCCCATCCCAGCTGTATTCTTCTTTGAGCTTCTTTCTCGAAGTAGTTTTTACTGACTTGCAGTAATTGCCCAAGGTAGATGTAGTCTTGTACTACTTCGAGAGTTGTTCCATTGAGAGCAATCGGTCCCGGTGTTACATGTGTATTGAACATGACCTTGGTTTTGTCCAAATTCATCCGGAGACCGATGTGTTTTGAAGAATCAGCTAGGTTTTGCAGCATGTGTTGCAGGTCTTCCACGGTTTCAGCCATGATGACGATGTCGTCTGCAAATCTCAAGTGCGAAATGTACTCACCGTTTATGTTTATTCCACGTCCTTTCCAGTCCAGACTCTTAAACATATCCTCCAGTGCAGTTGTGAACAATTTGGGGGAAATTACGTCCCCTTGTCTCACTCCTCGATGCAGGAAGATAGGTTCAGACTGCTGGTTCTGGACTTGGACGGACATTGTTGCGGCGTCATACAGACATTTCAACACTTGAATATATCGCCAATCGACTTGGCACCGTTGCAAAGACTCTAAAACAGACCAGGTTTCGATAGTGTCAAAGGCTTTCTCATAGTCTACAAATGCTAGACACAAGGGCTCATTATACTCTTCTTGCTTCTGTATAATCTGCCGCACTGTGTGAATGTGATCTATGGTGCCGTATCCACTTCGAAAACCAGCCTGTTCAGAGGGTTGGAAATCGTCGAGTCTACGCGTAAGACGATTCGTGATAACTCTAGAAAACAACTTATAGATATGGCTTAAGAGAGAGATAGGTCGATAGTTTTTCAGCAGGGTTTTGTCACCCTTTTTGAAGAACAAGACGACCAAACTCGTGCTCCATGCCTTAGGAGTTCTCCCCGAAAAGAGGACGGAATTAAATAAGCGCTGGAGTTGTTTTAGCGCAGGAGTTCCACCTGCTTTTAGGAGCTCCGTTGTAATTCCATCCTCCCCGGGGGCTTTTCCATTTTTAAGTTGTTTTAGAGCCAACACGATTTCGTCTAGGCTGACTTCTGGCAGGTCTTCTGTGTAGTGGCGGGTAAGCGTGGCTCTGGGATCTTCGTTATTAGACGTGGGACGGGGCGCTTGCGATGTATATAGGCGACCATAGAAGTCCTGAACTTCTTTCAGAATCTCCGGCTTAGAGACGACGACTTTTCCGCTAGTTGTGGTCAGCTTCGTCAGATGGCTACGTCCCAGCTTCTGAACAAAGACTTTGGACCCCCGATTTTTCTCAATAGCTTCCTTGATGGAGCATGTATTGGAGTTTCGGAGGTCACGTCTTACCAGCTTCGTAGTCTAAGTATAATTAATTCTTAAATTAAAAAAAATCATTTATATATTATAATCACGTTAAAAAAATATTTTTGTCTAAATTTCGTCTAAAATTGTTTTAAATACATTGTAATTACATATAATATACCTCCCCATAGTTTATTTCCCCAATATACACCGGGAAATTGGAAAATCACAATAATACCTAAACCGAGGTTACTTAGGCGATAGAATTCTTCATACATTATTGCATATATAAAAATTTTAAAAATGTCTTTCAATCTGCTTATCATTGCATTGTTTTTACTAAATTAGGTAGTTTTAGCTGTATATCTTCCTATTTCTATAGTCTAAGTATAATTAAGTCTTAAATTAAAAAAATTCATTTATATGTATATTATAATCACGTTAAAAAAATATTTTTGTCTAAATTTCGTCTAAAATTGTTTTAAATACATTGTAATTACGTCTAGTATACCTCCCCATACTTTATTTCCCCAATATACACCGGGAAATTGGAAAATCACAATAATACCTAAACCGAGGTTACTTAGGCGATAGAATTCTTCATACATTATTGCATATATAAAAATTTTAAAAATGTCTTTCAATCTGCTTATCATTGCATTGTTTTTACTAAATTAGGTAGTTTTAGCTGTATATCTTCCTATTTCTATAGTCTAAGTATAATTAAGTCTTAAATTAAAAAATTTCATTTATATGTATATTATAATCACGTTAAAAAAATATTTTTGTCTAAATTTCGTCTAAAATTGTTTTAAATACATTGTAATTACGTCTAGTATACCTCCCCATACTTTATTTCCCCAATATACACCGGGAAATTGGAAAATCACAATAATACCTAAACCGAGGTTACTTAGGCGATAGAATTCTTCATACATTATTGCATATATGAAAATTTTAAAAATGTCTTTCAATCTGCTTATCATTGCATTGTTTTTACTAAATTAGGTAGTTTTAGCTGTATATCTTCCTATTTCTATAGTCTAAGTATAATTAAGTCTTAAATTAAAAAAATTCATTTATATATTATAATCACGTTAAAAAAATATTTTTGTCTAAATTTCGTCTAAAATTGTTTTAAATACATTGTAATTACATATAAATTAGATATCATAGGAGTGAGCAGCGCATGTATCGACTGGGTGAGTCGCCGCACGACACGCAAAATTAATGACAAACCAGCTCCGATTATTATAGGTTTTAAGACTTCAGGCACTAAAAGTCGGGACGAATGGTTAGCCAACAGGCGTAAGCTCAAGGAATTAAACAGCAGCGCGATCACCGGCGGATCTCAACGTAATAAAATTTTTATTAACGAAGATTTAACCAAAACATCACGAGAGCTGCTGTGGAATGCCAAGACACAGCTGAAGGAAAGATTTAAATTCATCTGGGTAAATAACGGCAAGATCTTAGTGAAAAAAGCTGACGGAGATAAATCTGTGTGGGTCAGGTCAGATGGCGATATTCCCCGGGGGAGAAGCCAACTCCTACCGGGCGCGTCCCCAGGTGGCGGATAGGGGCATGCCACCCGCTTAGAGGGGCGGGTGGTACCGGAGAAATCCGGCGCGGACCAAATGGCTTGGATGGGGCCGCTCGTCTAGGCCTCGAGCCGAAGACGTTGCGGCCACCGGTGGTGGGACCGCTTGGTCCCACAACCGGATGATGGGTGCCGGTTGCGGGACTGTGGTCGCAGGCCCGCATTCGGCGGAGGGGTAGGCCGCGGCGGGAGAGGAGTGCCGGTATTTCGGTGCGCCGTTCTCCCTACCTTCCGCGGCCTAGACGGGGCCGCCACCGTTTGATGGCGGACGCGGTGGGGCTGCAGGGGAAGAGGAGTGTCGGTGTTTCGTTGCCGCTCTCCCTGTCCTCTGCAGCCGATTGGAGGCGGCCCACTTCGGTGGGCGGTGTTTTGGTTTTATGGGGCTGCTCCGGGTACCTCTCTGACGTAGCAGAGTTGACTGTGGAGCAGCCCCATTGGTTTGGTGGTCTGCCTAGTAATTAGGCAGACCTGCCGCCGGGGCGCCGTAGTAGTTATGCGCAAGCGATCCTGCGGCGTCCCACTAAGGCGGGGGGAAGGGATGTCGGGTTTTAGTGGGTAGTACCGGCTCTTCTAGCCGGTGAGCCCCACATCACCACCTGGGGGATCAGGTGGTATGCGTAAATGCATTTCCCGACGATAATAAAAAAAAAAAAGATGGCGATATTCGCGAACTGCTCAAAAAGTGAAATGTCTGTTAATAATTAACCTGTGTCTTTTTATAAGTATTAATTATTCATTGTTAAAATTCGCGTCTCTCAACAATCTAGATTTAATAACTAATAGTGCCATAAATGCTGTTTGTGTGAATGACCTTGAAAGCTGGATGTCAACCTTTATTAAGAAGAAAGACTTTTGTTTACTTCACATCAATATTCGATCATTAAAAAAACATTTCAGTGAGTTACTTGTGTCATTAGACAATAATTTAAAAAAAATAGATGTAATTGTTGTCACGGAGCCTAACATTAATTATGCATATTTATCTTTTTATAAAATTAATGGCTTCACGATTAATAGTTTCACTCGTTCGGGAAGAAGCGGGGGAGGGGTAATAGTGTACGCGCGGGAGGGGCTCGCGGCTCGGGTGTGCGGCCTGACGACACGTGCAGTGGCACAGATGCGCTCAGCGGAGTGCGTCACTATAACACTAACTCATGACTATGAACCAATTTATATAATTTCAATATACAGACCGCCTAAAATAAATAAACAAGATAAAACTTTGCAATTTCTAGAAGAATGTCGTAACCTATTAGAAAGTATACCCAATAACACGAAAGTAATTTTTTGTGGCGACATAAATTTAAACTTATTAAAAAATCGAGATAAACATGTCATAATGTATGAAGAACTTTTAGCTGAGTTTGGTTTTATCAAATGTATCGATCGAGTTACCCGTAGTGAAATCCTATTGGAAAACCTAGTAGAATCATGTCTGGATCATATATTCATTCGTGCACCATCGGCAAAAATAGATTCAGCTGTGATACACCATAAAATATCCGATCATTACCCGGTATCGGTTGCGGTGGAGTGGGAACGCGCCCCGTTGCATAGCAGTATGGACGCATCTGAGCACGAGTCGTCGCTGGGTTCGCGTTCCGAGGCTACCTCCCGCCCCCGCCCCCGCCCTGCACAGCCTACCGCTAATAGCCCACGACTAATACGTGTCCTGGACAATCGTGCAGTACGAGAGAAACTATTATCGACTAATTTTGATGATCTACTATCAATTACATGCCCATTGAAGCTTTATGAAGCTTTTAGATTAATATTTTTAGATATTTATCAATGTTGTTATAGTACTAAAATAGTTTATAGTAGTAATAGAAATAATAAAGGCTGGGTTACGGAACATCACAAAAAAATGCTTTTAGAAAGGGATAGACTATTTGTAATATGGAGTAATGAACCAAAAAATATGATAAAACGATTAAGTTACACTAAATATAGAAATAAATGTAATAAAGTTATATCTAAGAGTAGAAATGAGTATGATAGGCAGAGTATATTAGATTGTAATAAGAATATAAAGAAGTTATGGGATAGAATACATGCATTAATGGGTGACAAAAGACAATCGTTAGATAGTTTAATAATAGATAATATGAAAAATCAAGGCAGTTTGACGGATATATGTAATAAGTTTGCGAATACTTTCACGGAAGAAATAGATAATATTAAACATGTTTGTAATGATAAATGGATGGATAGGGGAAACTATGTACAATACAAAGACGTATGCATGAGGTGGCAACCGGTGAATAGTAGGTATGTTAAACGAGTCATAATGAGAATGAACACAAACAAAGCACCGGGGAACGATCTCATGCGCATGTCTGATCTTAAGTTTGCTGTCGACAAGGTGTGTCCTGTGATCTCTAACTTGGTTAATCTATGCGTTCGTAACCATATATTCCCAACAATGTTAAAAGAGGCCATTGTACGCCCTATTCACAAAAAAGGAGACCCGAAGTCCTTTGCTAATTATAGACCAATAGCAATATTATCGAGCGTAGATAAAATCATAGAAAAATGCATAGTGAATCAAATAGGGGATTATCTTCAAAAGAATAATATATTAAATAAGTGTCAACATGGATTTCAGAAAGGAAAAAGTACGAACACTCTTTTGTCAAACTTTACTAACGAAATTAATAATCACTTAAATGAGAAAAAATTTGTTGTGGCAGTGTTCTTTGATTTTAAAAAGGCATTCGATACCTTAGAAACGGATACCCTTATAAATGCAATGGAGGAGTGTGGGGTGGGGGAGCCGCTGAACAAATGGTTCCGCGACTACCTGACCGCACGGTCCTACCGCGTGAAGGTGGGTGAGACGACCAGCGACGCGAGAGAGGTGAGGTGCGGGGTGCCGCAGGGCTCGGGGTGCGGGCCTGTGTGCTACCTGATGCACGTGAATAGCTTGTGCGGAGTACTGCGCCACTGCTCTGCGTACATGTATGCGGATGACCTGTGCGCAGTGCTCGCCGGCACTGATCTTGCCGAGACATGTCGTCTGGTTCAGCTCGATATAGAAGCAGTTATTAAATGGTCCCATGACAATGGTATAATCTTGAACGCTGCCAAAACTAATTTTTTGTTAATTCATTCCCCGTACCTTCGACCCCTGATACTTTGCCTCAGATAGTTTCACATAGTTTCTCATGTATACATAGTAAAATGTCTAGTTGTAATTGTAAACCCATAGATAGAACCAAAATAGTCACTTACCTTGGGATGAAAATTGATGAAAACTTTTCCTGGTCCTCTCATATAGAACACATATGTAATAAATTGAGAGTACTATTAGGAAAATTTTATCACCTAAGTCTTAGAGTACCTCCTAGTACCCTTAAATGTTTATATACATCACTAGTTGACTCAATAATAAGCTATGCCCTTGACTGCTATGGTCTTACATTTAAAAGTTATATACAACAATTAGAAGCACTACAAATAAGATTTTTAAAATTAATTGTATCTAAAAACACCAAAAAGGGCTGTAAAGGTGATTATAACAAGCTGTTTAAAATTTGTAATATACTTCCTGTTAGCCTTAAACATAAATATTTACTTCTAGTAAACAACCATGGCAGTCTGGAGCGCTCTTTGTTGGTGACACATGCGCAAGGTACCAGGTCAGTATCAGCGGGAAAATATATTGTTCCAAGGGTACATAATTATTATGGCGATCGAACGCTGGATAAACGTCTACCGTATCTCATGAACAGTTTGCCCGCTGATATTAGACATGAACCAAGTAAAAGTAAATTCGCCAAATTGTTAAAAAAATATTATATGGACAGCTTAACATAATTTAACATACCTACTCAAAATATCATGATGTAATATATATAAATTTAATATATATAAATGTAAAATATATATAAATATCCTTAAATATTATAATGTAAGATTAATAACTGTGAGACTCTGATCCCACAGACAAACTGTGCAAACAGTTTTGTGGGTCCATTGCAAAATTAAAATTATATCATATAGTGTAATAATAAAAAAAAAAAAAAAAAAAAAAAAAAAAAAAAAAAAAATACCTCCCCATAGTTTATTTCCCCAATATACACCGGGAAATTGAAAAATCACAATAATACCTAAACCGAGGTTACTTAGGCGATAGAATTCTTCATACATTATTGCATATATAAAAATTTTAAAAATGTCTTTCAATCTGCTTATCATTGCATTGTTTTTACTAAATTAGGTAGTTTTAGCTGTATATCTTCCTATTTCTATAGTCTAAGTATAATTAAGTCTTAAATTAAAAAAAATCATTTATATATTATAATCACGTTAAAAAATATTTTTGTCTAAATTTCGTCTAAAATTGTTTTAAATACATTGTAATTACGTCTAGTATACCTCCCCATACTTTATTTCCCCAATATACACCGGGAAATTGGAAAATCACAATAATACCTAAACCGAGGTTACTTAGGCGATAGAATTCTTCATACATTATTGCATATATAAAAATTTTAAAAATGTCTTTCAATCTGCTTATCATTGCATTGTTTTTACTAAATTAGGTAGTTTTAGCTGTATATCTTCCTATTTCTATAGTCTAAGTATAATTAAGTCTTAAATTAAAAAATTTCATTTATATATTATAATCACGTAAAAAAATATTTTTGTCTAAATTTCGTCTAAAATTGTTTTAAATACATTGTAATTACATATAATATACCTCCCCATAGTTTATTTCCCCAATATACACCGGGAAATTGAAAAATCACAATAATACCTAAACCGAGGTTACTTAGGCGATAGAATTCTTCATACATTATTGCATATATAAAATTTTTAAAAATGTCTTTCAATCTGCTTATCATTGCATTGTTTTTACTAAATTAGGTAGTTTTAGCTGTATATCTTCCTATTTCTATAGTCTAAGTATAATTAAGTCTTAAATTAAAAAATTTCATTTATATATTATAATCACGTAAAAAAATATTTTTGTCTAAATTTCGTCTAAAATTGTTTTAAATACATTGTAATTACATATAATATACCTCCCCATAGTTTATTTTCCCAATATACACCGGGAAATTGAAAAATCACAATAATACCTAAACCGAGGTTACTTAGGCGATAGAATTCTTCATACATTATTGCATATTATATAAAAATTTTAAAAATGTCTTTCAATCTGCTTATCATTGCATTGTTTTTACTAAATTAGGTAGTTTTAGCTGTATATCTACCTATTTCTATAGTCTAAGTATAATTAAGTCTTAAATTAAAAAAAATCATTTATATATTATAATCACGTTAAAAAAATATTTTTGTCTAAATTTCGTCTAAAATTGTTTTAAATACATTGTAATTACATATAATATACCTCCCCATAGTTTATTTCCCCAATATACACCGGGAAATTGAAAAATCACAATAATACCTAAACCGAGGTTACTTAGGCGATAGAATTCTTTATACATTATTGCATATATAAAAATTTTAAAAATGTCTTTCAATCTGCTTATCATTGCATTGTTTTTACTAAATTAGGTAGTTTTAGCTGTATATCTTCCTATTTCTATAGTCTAAGTATAATTAAGTCTTAAATTAAAAAAATTCATTTATATATTATTGTTTATTAATAAAACAAATTTGGAAGCGACAAAACCAATATTTAATTCTACATCAACAATTTTAACTTTTTTAACATTAACAATTATTTAATGTCGGCGTGGAGTCCATTATTAGAAAAAGGTAAGTGCGGATATGGAAGTCTATTTTTTACAGGGTTGCCATAGATCACGTAACACAGATAACAATAAATGTCACTACACACACTCTGCAAAGGGCGCGTACAGAACTCCCCCCGCTGGAATACCCTGGGTATTACTGAACGTTTTCTTCTTCGCAGAGCAGAGGGCAGAGCCTTGTTACAGCTCTGCGTACATCTCCCTTTTGTGTGGAGAGTTCCGCTACTCTGGCCCCTCCATCTATTCCCGGAAACAGGAGCTTCACACGTCCCAACCGCCAATGCAGGGGAGGACAGTTCTCTTCCTGCAGAAGAACCAAGTCACCCACGCGTAGGATGTTGCTCTTATTGGTGCGCCACTTCGTGCGCTGCTGCAGCTCGCTGATGTATTCATTTTGCCAGCGTCTCCAGAAATGCTGACGGGCTTGCTCCACTCGCGCGTAACGCTGCAGGTTAGATGCCTTCTCTGCCTCAAGTGTCGGGTCTGGCTGCGACGTTAATGGCCTACCAATCAGAAAGTGCCCTGGGGTAAGGGATTGGAGGTCATCAGGAGAGGATGATATGGGACAAAGAGGTCGGCTGTTAAGTATAGCCTCCACCTGTGCAAGCAAGGTGGAAAACTCCTCGTAAGTTAAATTGGAACTACCTACAACGCGCTTTATGTGATGTTTAGCTGACTTGATACCTGCTTCCCATAAGCCCCCGAAATTTGGAGCGTAGGCAGGGATGAAGTGAAATTTAATTTGTTCGACAGCGGAAAAGTCAGATACAAAGTTTGGTCCGTCTTTTAAAAAACTAGCGAGCTCCTTGGCAGTAGCGACAAAGTTCCTCCCATTGTCACTATAAATTTCAAGAGGTTTACCCCGGCGCCCGATGAATCTACGTAACGTTAATATGAAAGATTCTTTAGAAAGTTCGGTTACTGCTTCTAAGTGAACGCATTTATATCTGAAGCAAATAAAAATACACAAATAGCATTTGGAAGTCTTTGATCCGCGACCCTTGCGATTTAAAATAGTAAACGGACCTGCGAAATCAACGCCAGTTGTTTGAAAAGGAAATGCTGGCATAGTGCGTTGTGCCGGAAGTTGGCCCATTAATGGTGTAACTGTTTTTCCTTGAAAACGTCTGCACTTTACACAGTTGCGTACCGTTCGGCGTGCCAGCTGTCTTCCACCCAACGGCCACACATAATTTCGTACTGTGTACAATAATAACTGAGGACCGGCGTGCATGTGTTGAATGTGCTCATACCGAAAAAATAAGATCTGATAAGTGGTGCTTTGAATGTAATAGTACGGGATGCTTCTTGTCATAGCCATATTCTGAATGTTCTAGCCTACCACCAACACGCATGACGCCATCTTTATCTAAAAAAGGACTGAGCGATTTGAGATTGCTTTGAGCTGAAATATCACGGCTGTTAGCTAAAGCATGATATTCATTCGAGAATGATTGAAGCTGAGAGAATTTACAAAGTTGCGTAAAAGACTGACCTAATTCTTCGACTGTTAAAGGCCCAACTCGTTTTGTTTTAGGGCTTCTAGCATTGTGTATGAAACGCAAAGCAAACGCAAACGCACGTTTCAACCTAATTAAGTTAGAAAATCTTTCAAAAGGTATTAAATTTTCAGAAATTTGAACAGAATGAATTTTTATTTCAGGTAGTTCACGTTCAGCCTGCTCTCCCATGACTGGCCAAAAAAAAGGGTTCTGCCTTACTTAAAAATTCTGGACCTGACCACCACAGATCAGAATCCAGGAGGCTGCTAGCCCTGGTGCCTCGAGATATCAAGTCCGCAGGGTTGCAGGCTGTAGGCACATGGCGCCAATTTTCTGGTTTAGTAGTCTCGGAGATTTCTATGACTCTGTTAGCAACAAATGTCTTTAGTTTGCTAGGGTTGGTGCGTAACCAGCCCAGCACTACGCTAGAATCGCTCCAATGGACACAGCGTGAAATCTTGCACCGAAGGGACTCGAGAACAGATTTGCACAGCCGAGCAGCTAGTAACGCTCCAAGCAATTCCAAACGAGGAATCGTAGTCGGCTTGCTGGGATTAACCCTAGATTTGGCGCATAGCAATCTAACCACTACCTGTCCATTATCATTGCCGGACCGCATATAGAGACAACAACCATGTGCTGTAGCAGATGCATCACAAAAGGAGTGTAGCTCCAGGCTAACAGGTGAGTCGCAAAGGGCTAACCTGGGAACCTGAGCGAACTCTAACTTGCTCAGGTCCTGTTTTAACTCATCCCATGTTTGCTGCAAGTCACAAGGTACTGGTTCGTCCCAGCCAATGCTGCGACGCCATAATTCCTGCATGAGTACCTTAGGTCGGATTGTACAAGGGCTGATAAGGCCTAGGGGGTCAAATATTTTAAATGAATGTGAAAGTATCAACCGTTTCGTTATATAATCACCTGTCTGATCTGGAATGCTTACCACGATATTCAAGGTATCAGTGGAAGGCTTCCATTGCAATCCTAAAATGCTAGTAGATTCGCTTAGCGTTAAATTTTCTTGTGGGTCTATCAGGGCACTTTCGAAAATTGAAGGTACGTTAGATTTGAATTTCCGCAGTGGAAAACAACCTGAGCGTAAAACGGATACGACTGTATCGAAAATATGACGCAAATCCGGTATAGAATCGGCTCCCGTCAAGAGATCGTCCATATAGAAGTCGTGTTGGATGATCGTCTTTATGAGATCATCCCCACATTCTTCACCCAAACGCCATAGACATTTAGTGCTTAGGTAGCTAGCGCTTGCGAAACCATAAGTTACCGTATTGAGTCTCAAAGTCTGCAGGGGACTATGTTCATCGCTTCTCCAGAGAATGAGTTGCAAGTTGCGGTCACTTTCGTGGACCTGAATTTGGCGAAACATCTTTTCAATATCACCTGTCAAGACGTATCGGTAACTGACGGAAACGTAACAAAATGGAGAACAGAGTGTCTTGAATCGTTGGGACCAATATTGCAAGTCGTTGATTGAAACACCAGACGACGTAGAACACGATGCGTCAAACACCACCCTTAGTTTGGTTGATTCGCTTTGTTCCTTAATGACAGCATGATGACTCAAGAAATAGGACGGCTCCACTCGTGGTCCGCTTAAGACTGTGCAGTGCCCTAACATGATATATTCGCTAATGAATTTAATGTATTGAGCCTTGAGCTCGGGTTGTGCCCTAAAACGTTTCTCCAGGTTTAAAAATCTTTTCCTGGCAGTGATGTACGAATTTCCAAGCAGCTAGGTGAGTCCTTGAGGGGTAGGGCGCACGCAAAATCTGCCTGCGGAATCTCGAGTTGTATGAGCCTGGAAGTGTTCCTCACAAGCCTTTTCATCGGGGCTTAATAATTTATTTGGCGAGGCTTCTTCCAGCTCCCAGAATCGAATAAGCAACTTGTCGAGATTGTCTGCTTGAGGACTTACAACTTGGAAATTGCAATTTAAGTTAGAGGGCCGAGTTCCTATATAAATGGGGCCAGAAAGAATCCAGCCGAACTCTGAATTGATTAGGTAAGGTTTGTTTGAACCTAAAGATCGACGTTCGCATCCTACGATGTGCCAAAATAGATCAGCGCCGATCAATACGTCCAATTGGTGACGATTTATGAAAATTTGTATCGGCTAACTGAACATCGGAAGGAATGTTGAGGTTGTTTGTATTGATTGATAACCTTGGGATGTCACCTGTGAGTTCCGGTAGTACCGGACATGTCAACTTCGCCACATAGTCACTGTGCAAAGATTTCAAATGAAACGAACAAACTTTGTTTGTACAGTGAGAAGTTGCATTGCCTATTCCTATTAAGTTAATAGGCTCCACCGGTGTTTGACTGTAAATCTAATTTATCTTGCAACCCCTTTGATATGAGGCTAGAGACTCCGCGCCGCAGTCTAATAAGACGCGCACGATTTCAGATTATTATTAACTGGATTAACCGCCTCGACCAAGGCTGTGGACAGAAGAGTAACCTTATTGACATTATCTCTAGCTAAGTTAACAGTGAGCTCTGCTGCGGGAGGAGACACATTTTCTATTGCAGGTGCAGCATTGCCCTGAGGGCATGATTGTTTACCGTTGCTACAAATTAAGGAATTGTGACGCCTTTTACATTTGCGACAAGATCTCGCCGCGACAGTAATATACGTCGTGACCCCTACGGAGGCAGTTGCGGCAAAGCCTTAAATTAGTTACTAGCGCCTGTCGTTCTTCAATAGTTTTACTTTTAAAATTCTCGCAATCATAAATTCGGTGTGTGCCTTTACAGACCTCACAAGTGGGAGCGTGACCCTTAACAGTCTCAGTCAGCTCCGATATTCTGGCAGCGAAAACGTTGGCTTGTGCCCGCTTCTTCTTATTAAAATTATTTAATTCACTATTTGTATTACCGCTTGACCTTGGATGGTTGTAAGTTTCAAGAATGTCAGCACGGTCTTTAAGAAATTTATTAAACTGTTCAAGAGAAGGAGTGTCAGAAGCGAATTTCTGAACTCTTCCCACTTCATACTAGTTTGACTTGCAAGCTTTGAAGAAACTATATGGATTATTAAAGTGTCCCAATATGTTGTGGGCTCACCAAGGCTTGCAAGTGCACGCAAATTCTTATTAATGTTATCTACTATAGACCTAAGCACCTTATCAGATTCACTTGACTTAATATCAAAGTTCAATAATGAATTTAAATGACCTTTAATTAACAAACGTTTGTTATCATAGCGTTCGCACAACAGGTCCCAAGCTTTATTGTAATTCGCTTGAGTTACTTCGAGGTTACTGATTACTCGTGAGGCCTCACCTTCCAGGTAAGAGTTTAGATAGCAAAACTTGATCGGAGCAGGTATGAACTTGTTATCATGAACTAGTGAACAATAAAGATCTCTGAATTCAAGCCACTTGTTATAACTCCCATCAAATTTTCCTATCTGCAATGTAGGGGGCCTAAAACCTAGACCAGTTTGCTCATGGCAACAATGGGAGGAGCCGCCAACTTCTACCTTAGAACTGCTTGCTTGAGTAGTTTGAAATTGTTGAGCCGTAGCTATTAAAGTGGCAAATTCTAACTCAATGGAGTCACGCTCCTCGAGCTCCTCATCTAAATTTGTTGGATTCAATACCTCAATCTGACCTTGTATCTCTTCAAAGGCTGTACATAAACTTTCAATCTTACCTAACTGAATATTCAACTTAGCAACTTCTATCTCGTCTACAGATGTTAATAATTTATATTGATTTATAAAATTTTTAAATTTAGTAAGACGTCCTTTTATTGAGCTTCGTTTTAAAATAAGTTCTCTCAGTTTAACTTCAGACATGATTGTATGTTTGCATTAACAATACTAAATTATAAAAAATTGCCTTACTTCAATCTCCGGGGAATCTGATATTCTGATCTAAGCAGGTAGCCTTACCCGAGCCAGTTAAATAAGGAGAAGGGACAGAAAGTATCAAGCCAGCTTTGTTTTCTGAAATTGATAAATGTAGGATGATAGAAAAAATACCTAACATAAAACAAATATAACAATAATATGTAAAATACAAATACTAATTATTTATCCTTATTTTTAGATGTAAGTTATAATATGTTAATGCAAATAGATTGATAATATAAATTTGAAACACTTTTTACTCTTGCTTTTAGATATAAATTTTAGATATGAATTATTTAGATGTGAATTATATATGTAAATAACTGTATCTATATTGTCGTTTTAGAATGTAAATTATAATATATTATGATTATATAAATATGCTTTATGCTTGTAATTGTAGAAAATTGTAGTCCTTTGTACCTATTAAACATAAAAACTGAATATTTAATTTATATGAATCTTTTGTTCGGTAACCTGTAAAATTTGGTTAGAGATGCTAGGTACCTGTTGAGGGTTATTATTATATTATTGCATACACAGAATGGAGTCTATACTTGGAAGGAATTGATTAGAAGTGTAGTGGGAAAGGCAGGGACACTTAGCTGGTTGGTCGACTGAAGAAGTGTTGTGGATTCACATCCACAATGCTGCTGCTTGCCCATGTAAGATGTTGGATGCTGAAGGGTTTCTCTTTCTTGGAAGTCGCTTCTTGGGCCCAGGTGCTGCGATGCTACTTATTGACCGGCACGTGGTTGGCCCAATGTGTCTATTTATATGCAGGAACTTAATCGTCCTGTCACGGTCGCCACTTGTTTATTAATAAAACAAATTTGGAAGCGACAAAACCAATATTTAATTCTACATCAACAATTTTAACTTTTTTAACATTAACAATTATTTAATGTCGGCGTGGAGTCCATTATTAGAAAAAGGTAAGTGCGGATATGGAAGTCTATTTTTTACAGGGTTGCCATAGATCACGTAACACAGATAACAATAAATGTCACTACACACACTCTGCAAAGGGCGCGTACAATTATAATCACGTTAAAAAAATATTTTTGTCTAAATTTCGTCTAAAATTGTTTTAAATACATTGTAATTACGTCTAGTATACCTCCCCATACTTTATTTCCCCAATATACACCGGGAAATTGGAAAATCACAATAATACCTAAACCGAGGTTACTTAGGCGATAGAATTCTTCATACATTATTGCATATATAAAAATTTTAAAAATGTCTTTCAATCTGCTTATCATTGCATTGTTTTTACTAAATTAGGTAGTTTTAGCTGTATATCTTCCTATTTCTATAGTCTAAGTATAATTAAGTCTTAAATTAAAAAATTTCATTTATATATTATAATCACGTAAAAAAAATATTTTTGTCTAAATTTCGTCTAAAATTGTTTTAAATATATTGTAATTACATATAATATACCTCCCCATAGTTTATTTCCCCAATATACACCGGGAAATTGGAAAATCACAATAATACCTAAACCGAGGTTACTTAGGCGATAGAATTCTTCATACATTATTGCATATATAAAAATTTTAAAAATGTCTTTCAATCTGCTTATCATTGCATTGTTTTTACTAAATTAGGTAGTTTTAGCTGTATATCTTCCTATTTCTATAGTCTAAGTATAATTAAGTCTTAAATTAAAAAAAATCATTTATATATTATAATCACGTTAATAAAATATTTTCGTCTAAAATTGTTTTAAATACATTGTAATTACGTCTAGTATACCTCCCCATACTTTATTTCCCCAATATACACCGGGAAATTGAAAAATCACAATAATACCTAAACCGAGGTTACTTAGGCGATAGAATTCTTCATACATTATTGCATATATAAAAATTTTAAAAATGTCTTTCAATCTGCTTATCATTGCATTGTTTTTACTAAATTAGGTAGTTTTAGCTGTATATCTTCCTATTTCTATAGTCTAAGTATAATTAAGTCTTAAATTAAAAAAAAATCATTTATATATTATAATCATGTTAAAAAAATATTTTTGTCTAAATTTCGTCTAAAATTGTTTTAAATACATTGTAATTACGTCTAGTATACCTCCCCATACTTTATTTCCCCAATATACACCGGGAAATTGAAAAAAACAGCTAAACGCAACTGATACAGATAACTTAATTAAAGAATTCACCCACATCATTCAAAAAACATGCAATAGAACACTCCAATCCAAACCTAAATACAAAACACGCATTCCGTGGTGGAATGAGGAACTGGAACACCTCATAAAGCTCCACCATCGAATTTCCGACCTCAAGCGCGGCAATAAGCCAATCGATAATATATTAAGAGAGAGAGAGGAAGCCAAAGCCTCTTACGTGGAAGCCCTGACAAGGGAATCCACGAAGAGCTTCAGGGACTTTTGCGAGATGCAGGACAAGGAGAACGTTTGGTCCCTGACAAACCGCCTCCTCCAGCGCACTTCGCGCTTCACCCGAGCGAACACGTCACTATAGGTTAGGCGCTCTGTCGCTTCTGGCTGTAGCCTAATGACCACCGCCGCAGATCTCGGTGGGCGCAGCTTGGGCAGCTTGGACTTTTGTGTCCTTTGCTCCGACATCTTTTTCTTGGCCCTTTCCTTCTTTTTTGAGCCCTTCTTTACCACAACGCTCCACTCCTCCGACAGATTGGCCGGAGCAGGTTGCAAAGGACGCGGATCCTGTGGTGCGGCTTGCAGGGACGCACTTGCCTTCTTCTTCTTCCCCTTGGGCTTCTTCTTTTTCCTTTCCTCTATTGTAGGATTTATTTGCGCTGCCAAGGGGGCGGTTGCAGTTCTCGTCTCATCCCGCGAGGGGTGAGCACGTTGCTCCAGCAGGAACCGATCTTCAAATGCCTTCAAACGCACATTCAGCATAGTTCCGACTTGGACCATTATAGCTTGCGCTATCTCCTCCGTACTCCGAGCTGAAACAGTGGGAGGTGGTTGAGGTAGTGGCGCTGCTCGTGATTTTTCGAGCTCCAATCTCATTGCTGCCACTTCACTCCTCAGCCCAGTCAACTCCGTTTGCAGCTTTTCATTATTTGCCCGGAGCTCTGTTATCTCCTCTGTTGCAGTGCGCTGTACAAGAGTCTCCACGGCGCCTGCAATTGTACTGGCCGCATCTTTGAGGGCCTTCACAAAACCGCCCTTCAAGTTGCCGGATTTTGTTGCAACCATCTCAATCACTTCCAGGCTATTTTGGACCATCTCTTGCAGCTTTGTTACTAGTTCGGTCTCCATATTAGCTCCAGTCGCCTTAGCTGGTAAACGGGGACTGGTTCTGGCCTTGAGTGCCGACACCTTCTCTGCTACCTCCTTTTGGGCTCTGAGTCTGAGCTCTTCCCTTCTAGCCTCGTTGAGGGCTCGCTGAGCTTCCGCCAATCCCACATATTGGCCTGTGGTGGGTGGCCGCCCCCTTGCGCGATTAACCGCAGTTTTCTCATCAGGCCTCTTGTCGTCTTCAGGTGATTCTGACGAACTTCGGTAGCCTTGGGCTGCTATACCTTTACGGAGCACGCTGCCAACACCCTTCGTTGACCTGGTTCTAACTCCGCCAGTCTCTGGCACTACACTAACACCGCCCGTCACGGGCCTCCTCAAAACTCCACCCTTCTCGGGCAACACTCCGTCTCTCCTTCTCTGCATCTCTCCGCCCTTCCCGGGCTCCACTCCGACATCACAATGACCGCAATTGTCCCCCCCAGAATTCGCGGGACAGCACGCCGTAGCGTGGACGGATTCCTCAGTGCTTGCACTGATACCCTCCTGGGGTAGTTTCATTTTATTACTGGCCATCATGAAGAAGAAAGGCTGATCCACAGCTTCGGCTTTGTTTAGGGTGTGCTCCCCTAGGCCGTGGGGTTAACGAACCCCTAAAGGCACGGCCATGCCTGCTAGTTTTGGTCCGCGCCGGTTGAACCGGTACCACCAATGTGGTGGCATTCCCCTATCCGCCACCCGGGGGACGCGCCCAGTAGCAGTCCAGCAACTGCCCTGAGTTTTTTCTTAAAGATAGTACAAGCTTATAATCTAATCCTTCGCAAGGCCCTCTTTCAGTGGCGTCGGGGTCTTTTCTTGTGGGTGCGCTCCTCCTCTTCTTCGGAGTCGGTGTCGTGCGACCTCCTGTGTCCGACTGGATATCTAGTGTCATTAACTTTTGTCGTGTTTCTTCGGTTATTTCACCCATGGCGGCCACCGCCATCTTGGTGATGTACCTATCGATCAGGAGTGCATTCTGTACTTTGTTAGGCTGGGAGACGTGAAAGTTTTCCCCTATTAACTTATTGGCTTTGGCATAAGCTATCGCCGCGTAATAGAGGTCGGGAAAGTGTGCGTGGTTCAGCTCGGGATGTGCATTTGGGTTTCTTACTCTACTGTAAGGGAAATTTGGGTCTTCTCTCTCTGCAGCTTCCCATCTTTGTTTCAGAAGGAGGGCCTGGTCTAACACCGAAGGTATCTCAAGCGCACGGCAAGGGGTTTTGCTGAATTTCTCCATGAACTCTGCTGCCTTGAGAGAGGCGTATGACCAGACCATCCTTAACTGAGCTATTATAGCCCCCTTAATACCGGTTTCATCTGTCATCGTCAAGACCCTGTCTACAATCTCTTGCCGCAGATCGCTCCTGACCGCGATGATACCTTGAAACCTTGTGGCTGTCTTAACTACTCCAGTCCATGAGCCCATGGCCACCAAATCTTGTATGGAAAGGGTGACAAGAGCTGTGGACCACCGTTTCTGGTAGGCAGCTGAGTTCATGGGGGTCACTGGCTTCGCCAATGTCATTAATGAAGTCAGCACTAGGGCTAAGACACCCTGATCCTTTTCTTCCTGAGGGCGGTCTTTTATTTCGGAGGGAACAGTCGCATTTCGTGCTCCAAATATGCATTGGGTTGTAAAGGGTCCCAGGAAGGAAAGGATTGTGGACAACATCAGGTCATCGGTATATTTGACCTCCCCCATTACCAGCTCTCCTCCTCTTTCGTGGCATGGTTTCCAATTGATTATGTATGTGTAATCCTTTTTGCTTCCCACTTGGAGCTCTGTTGTGGTTTCGGGGATTGTGTACACCATGGTGCCCTCTGTGAAATGCTGTTTTTATGTTTTTGTTTGTCCTGTAGCGGCTTCGTTGACATGTGCTTAGGTCGATAACCTTTTTTTTTTTTTAATTTGTTTTTTTTTTATTTTATTTTTTTGACGCTGGGGAAACCCATCATGGGGACCCTACCGGCCGTCAATGGGTAGGGTACTGTGAGACTCCTAGTCACTAAAACCCACAGCGGAACCCGTCGCCGCAGTGCAATGGGGTGTGCAGGATCGCTTGCGCATTCACTACAACACCCCTGCGGAAAGCCCGTACCCCGCGGGCCTGCCTCGCCTAAACCGGGATGCCCTCGATTCACAGAGCATCCCGACCGCCCCGATGACGTGTAGGGGAGTCAACGAGAGACCCCCCCGCAGTAGCTCCTCTAGGGTGGCGGGAGAAGATGCGCGTACCGGCGCCTCCTCTCCCCCAGCCGACGGCGACGAAGAGGGTCTGCTAAGGCGTTAGCCTCGCGTTCCCTCTCCGCCGTCTCCTTCAGTGAGATGACGGCCTCGCTGAAGGAGACCATCCTCCTGCGGGACCGTTATGATGACCGCGGCAGTGCGCGGTTGTGCGGGGACTTTGGGCTTAGCCTGGGGGGGCCTCGGAGCCTTCGCCGCCACAGGCGCAGAAGCAGGAGGAGCTGCCTTCTTCGGCTTCCCCTTGCTCTTCCTCACGACGGTGGCCCAGGTATCCCCTTCCGGGTTAGCGGGGCGACTCGGCCCGGCTACCGGCGGAGGAGGAGCTGGAGCAGTAATCACAGGGGCAGGCGGAAGCGGCCGCGCAGGCGCCGTGGCCTTGCCTTTTTCCTTGCCCTTCCCTTTCCCTTTACCCCCCTGGGCTGCAGAGCCCCCAACATCCATGGCTGCAGCCGGCGCTGGCACTTGCCTCGGAGGGGAAGATCTCGGGGCAGGGCTCGGGGGAGCCACTGGCGCAGCCGCCACGCGGCGCCTGTCCGCCGCAAGTGGGGGACGCATATTCTTTTCCGGGAGGAGCCGCTCTTCTATCCCGGCGAACCGGGCATCAATTAGCGTCCCCACTGAGGCGACGATGGAGGCCCTAATTTCCTCCAGCCAGTCCCCCGCGAAGGAATCTGAGGGACCAGCCTTGGACGCCGAGAGCTCCTTCCGGATCTCACAAAACTCCCGACGGTGGGCCTTCAACTCTGCCTTTAACGCCTCTGTCTCCCGACGAAGGCGAGCAATTATCCTTTTGGAGGTTCTGGACCTCCTCCCCCACCGTGCGCCCTGCCAATGCGTCCACCACCTTTTGAAGCGTGGCGGCGGACTCCTTCAAAACTTTGACCATTGTCCCCTTTAAATTGGACGACTTCTGGGCCACCTCCATCACCGCCGCCACGCTCTTGCTGGCGAGCACCTTTAACTCATCGGCCGTCTGCTCGGCCGGGTTTCTCTGAGCCGGGGCCTCAGACGCCGACGCCTCAGAGTCAGTTGGCACTGCCGTGCCAGCCTTTCGGTAGGTCCGCTGACTCAATCGTCTCTCGAACTCAAGTTCGCGGTCCTCCTCTTCCAGCTCCTTTAGCTCGCGGCGCGCGCGAGCAACGCCCGAACTCCCTGGACCTCCAGCGCCCTTCTGGGACGCTCCCTTCCGCGCCTTGACCACCCTGGCGCCAACGGTCATCTCCGTTTCCGTTTCGGACCCGGAGGAACTTACCAAAGGCGGTAAAGGGTGGGCCCGCTTTCGCCCCACGGACGAGTCGGTGTCCGCACCCTCGGACGTGTCTGAGTCCATGCCTCAGACACACCAACACACCCAAACACAAAGAAAAACGCACACAATGTCAACAAAAGCCAAATCACAAGTAAAATCCAAAATCTGTAAGAAAAGCCAAAAGTCAAAACATGTATTGCAAGAATCAAAGTCCGGTAGTCAAATCCAATCGATAAATATCCAAAACACTCAACAACAAACCCGTAATCGCAAGATCTTAGGTCGATAACCTTTTTTTTTTTATTATTTTTTTTTTTTTATAGTTGGGAAATCCTATTACGGATACCACCCGACTTCCCCCCCAGGGTGGTTATGTGGAGACTCTCCGGCTAATGAGACCGGCATACCGACTAAAACCCAACTTTCCCCACAGCCGCCATGTGGGACGCCACGGGACCGCTTTCGCATACAACCGTGACGCCCCGACGGTTGGCCGAAGCCACCAACCATGAGACCGCCCCAAGCGGGACGACCCCATTATGGGAAGACTTGCAACCCTGACAAGTGAGACTGCTCCCAAGTCCACTCTGCTGAACAGAGAAGTACCCGGAGCAGCCCCACACAACCAAACACCGCCCACCGAGTGGGCAACCTGCAAAAACAAGCGGCCTAAGCCTAAACCTTCCTGCCCAAATTGGGCAAACCTCCACGGCGTCCGAAACCGAACCACCCCAAACGGCTGCAGGAGTAGAGGATGCGACAACGCCGATACTATACATGAAGTAATAATATCTAATAACTCATTGGAATATTTTTTGCCAAACCTAACCCAAACCAAAAAAAAAACAATATATATATAATCGATCGTCGTTGTGTAAATTGATATACATGAAGTAATAATATCTAATAACTCATTGGAATACAAACCAAAAAAAAAAAAAAACAATATATATATTTTTATCTATGCACTAACTTTATTATAAAAAAAATTATACACGATGAAATTAAAGATATTACTTTTTATTATTTTTTAACGAATAATTAACAATATTAACAATACTAAAATAAATAAGAGAAGCGATGATGTGAACGTCCGTCCGTTCCGGCAGCCACGACAAAAGTAAGTTAGCCGCTCCAGTGTCGGCGACTCGTGCGTTGTCAAGCGAGCCACCACGCCACCATCACGCCACAAATTACGTCACTCAAGCCACGCCCCTATTCTTGAGCATTCTCCGCTAACACGGCCTCTCCTGACGGCGGAGCGCCCTCGCCCGCTCTTTCAGCTATGGTGACGTCACGTAGGTGCGACGGGCCAGCGATGATGCTATCGTCAGAGCAGCTCTCATTCTCATCACCTGGAAATATAATGTTTACGATGGAATTATGCCAACAAAATAAACCATACCAGCAATAAAATACTGAAAAATTGTAATTCAACAACAGAGGCCGCAGCATGTTCTTAAATACATGAATTTTAACATGTGTCAGAGCCCTCAGGATGACCGAGACAGTGACCGCGGTATATCTCAAAATAAAACAATTATACATAACATGTTATGTGTCAGAGCCCACAGGATGACCAACATGTAATAAAGTACTATTTTTATTATATCGCTTAAGTGATACAATGCAAATAGTCCCTATTACAGTTACAAATATACTCACACTCGAAGAATACGGCGCACACATCTGGTGTCCATTCTCCGTGCCAAGCACTTATATGCTCAGCAGCAGCTTCTGTGGTCTTCCCGAGTGAGCCAGAAATAAGCTTCAACTCGTATCGACCATGAGGCAATGCGCGCACAACTTTGTACGGACCGCGCATGCCAGAGTCAAGTTTGCCCACAGATTGACTGTTCTTATGTACGAAGACCATGTCATTTTCATGAAAAACATGTGGGGGCTTGCGCCGTTCATTTACTCGAGTGTCTTGCTGTTTTCTGTTTTGATCCAGCAATTGAGATGCTCTTTGTCTGGCCAGCTCACGTAAGGCCTCGCGATTGCCACTTGTTCCCTCAAGGGCCACATCACGCACAACTGAACGGATAACGGGCGTCACACCATCGCTGCCAATTAACAAAAATAAGGGTGAATATTGAGTGGACTTTTGTTTCGTAATGTTCAGAGTGAGCTGCAGTTTCCATAAGACTTCTGACCAACTTTCATTTCTAAAATTAACCTCCACACGAATCATATTCAGAATTGTCCTGCAATATCGCTCAGCCTGACCATTACTCTGATGCATCTCAGGTGTTATAAAGAATAAACTACTGCCCACGTCTGACACCCATTGTTTAAATAATCTACTTTCGTACATTCTACCTCTATCGACTACAATCTGCCTAGGTGTGCTAAATAAGGATATAGCATTCTCAAAGACACGCTTCAGTTCATTAGCGTCTTGTTTATATATTGGATACAACAAACAGAACTTACTATATGCATCAACTATTAATACAACGAATTTGTAGCCGTTCGACTCGGGGAGAGGACCTAACACATCACTATGTACCGTATCGAAAGGTACGTCAGGTTTTCTCCACGACTGGATCGGCTGCAAAGGTTGACGTGGTACCTTTTTATGTGAAAGACATACTATGCAATGACGTATATATTTGCGGACAAATTGTCTTAAATTAGGGAACCAAAAATGATTTAGAATTAAATCAATTGTTTTATCTGCACCAATATGATGATGCTCATCGTGAAACACACGCAATAGACTAAGGCGGTGACCTTTAGGGATAAAACAGAGAAGTTTAGTAGGCTGACCAGCAGAATCAAACTTATAATACAGAATATTATTTTTTAATACATAACGTGTCCCATCTAGTACACCGTCCTCCAATTTTTGTATTAAGTTTTTGGTTTCCTCGTCCGCATTTTGCGCTACCTGTGCCCAATTACAAGGTCTTCTAATCTCACAAATATTTATCGGATTACGACTTAAATAATCGGCATGAGGTAACGCAGCGCCTTTGCGATACTCCACCACCACTTCCATAATTTTTGTAACATAAGTTTTGGCTGCATGATGTATGGGCTTAACAAACCGAGTGGGTCAAAAATCTTGAATGCATCAGACATGATGCTTCTTTTTGTAATAGTATTTCTCAAAGGAGGAATATTAACTGGAAAATTTAACATGTCATTATTTGGATTCCAACCTAAGCCTAGAGTACTCGAGAAATGCATTTACGCATACCACCTGATCCCCCAGGTGGTGATGTGGGACTCACCGGCTAGAAGAGCCGGTACTACCCACTAAAACCCGACATTCCCCTCCCCTCCGCCTTAATGGGACGCCGCAGGATCGCTTGCGCATAACTACTACGGCGCCCCGGCGGCAGGTCTGCCAACGGCTGACCACCATACCGATGGAGCTGCTCCACAGTCAACTCTGCTACACCAGAGAGGTACCCGGAGCAGCCCCATTAAACAGAATCTCCGCCCACCGAAGTGGGCCACCTCCAATCGGCTGCAGAGGACAGGGAGAGCGGCAACGAAACACCGACACTCCTCTTCCCCTGCAGCCCCACCGCGTCCGCCATCAAACGGTGGCGGCCCCGTCTAGGCCGCGGAAGGTAGGGAGAACGGCGCACCGAAATACCGGCACTCCTCTCCCGCCGCGGCCTACCCCTCCGCCGGATGCGGGCCTGCAATCACAGTCCCGCAACCGGCACCCATCATCCGGTTGTGGGACCAAGCGGTCCCACCACCGGTGGCCGCAACGTCTTCGGCTCGAGGCCTAGACGAGCGGCCCCATCCAAGCCATTTGGTCCGCGCCGGATTTCTCCGGTACCACCCGCCGCCCTAAGCGGGTGGCATTCCCCTATCCGCCACCTGGGGACGCGCCCGGTAGGAGTTGGCTTCTCCCCCGGGAGAGTACTCGAAGCCTCACTTAACATAAAATTTTCTTGCAAATTTAAATTACAATTATCAAAAATAGAACTTAGATTATTTTTGTATTTACGCAATTTAAAACAGCCTTTGTCTAATTCTTGTGCAACTGAATTTTGAATATAATTTAGTTCCTCGCTATCATTTGAACCTGTTATGAGGTCATCGACATAAAAATCCTTTTGTATAATATTTTTAATAAAACTATTGTCGCATTCCTCTCCTATCTGCCATAGACACCGTGTACTTAAATAGCTGGCACTTGCTGTTCCGTAAGTGACAGTGTTCAACTGCATTGTTTTAATGGGTAAAGATTCATCTTCTCTCCACAAAATCAGCTGTAAATTTCTGTCATCTGGACTGACCTCTATTTGGCGATACATTTTTTCTATATCCCCGGTTAACAAATATTTATATGTTCTAGCTCGGATTAATATGGAGAAAAGAGAATCCTGGATGTTAGGTCCAACCATTAGCAAATCATTGATTGAAAAGCCAGAAGAAGAGGACGCGGAACCATCAAATACGACCCTAAGTTTAGTTGATTCGCTGGATGCCTTAAAGACAGTATGATGACACAGAAAATAAGAAGGATCTGGTAAAGCAACCGTAGATTCCGACAGATGGCCTAAGCTTTGGTATTCTCTAATGAATTGAATATATTGAGACTTTAATGAGGTATTTTTTCTGAAACGTTTTTCTAAATTTAATAGTCGCCTTTTTGCCAAATTATATGTTTCACCTAAACAATCAGGAGAATCGCGTAATGGAAGCTTGACACTAAACCTGCCGGAAGGAAGCCGTAAAGTGTGAGACCGGAAGTGGTTCTCACAGGTTAATTCTGTTTCGCTTAGAATTGTTTTCTGGGGAAGCTCTTCTAGCTCCCAAAATTTTGCTAGTAAATTGTCGATTTTGTTTTCGTTTGGGAAGTTGTCATTAATGACTGAATTATTGCAAAGTACTTGTTTAGCTTGATAAGAAATAGGACCACCAATTAACCAACCAAAACTGGAATATTGTAGTATAGGATTGTTTGCACCTAAAGAAATACGGTCGTTTTTCATGAGTTGCCAGAAGAGATCGGCTCCTATTAGTATATCAATAGGAGCTGGCTGATTGAAATCGGGGTCAGCTAAATGCAAGTGCGATGGTATGTTTAATTGTTGTATATTTATAGGTGCCTTAGGCAGATTCCCAGTCAGCCTATGAAGCACAAGACAATTTAACTTTGTCTTAAAATTATTGTAAATGGATTTTAATTGGATCACACAGCTTTCCTTGATTTGGTTGTCTGAGTGACCGATACCAATGACGTTAACAGAAATTGGATTTGAATTGATTGCAAGTTTTTGTTGAAGAGATTTTGTAATGAAAGATGACTGACTGCCTGAGTCCAACAAGGCCCGTACTTTAAGAGGCTCATTAGTCGTTGGATTCAAAATGTATACTTGGGCAGTAGACAAAATAACTTGATTTGAATTTTTGTTTGAATAATTTGCTGAAGTCTCAGAGACATCACCAGAGGCATTGTTGACCTTTGGTGTATCAGCTGGATGCAATAAAGTATTGTGTTGTTTCTTACATATCTTGCATGGCCCTAATCGACATTCGACTAAAGAGTGACCCTGCCTTAGACAATTAATACATAATTTGTGCTTTGAAATATCGTTTAATTTGTCCTTTCTGGACTTGGATTTGAATAATTGGCAATCATAAATCCTATGATTTTGATTGCAGACAATGCACCTACGCGAACTGCTATTGTCGTTTGGATTTGTAGTAATAAATGACTTTGAAATAGGTCGATCACGCTGATTATAATGATGATAACTGACAGGCTTTGAATTTTGAATTCTATTATTGTTATTATGAAAACTAGAACCTTGATCATTCTTATTGTGACGTGTACATTCAAGAACATAAGCCCGATCAATTAAAAATTTATTAAATTCGGTTAAACTAGGAATTTCACCTAAACTATTGCGTTGCTCTTCCCATTTAACAAGTGTTTGCGTATCGAGTTTAGATGAAACCAAATATATAATTAACGTGTCCCAGTGATCAGTAGGTTGACCTAGGTTAGCTAAAGCACGTAAATTTTTTGAAACATGATCGACTAAAGAGCGTAATGAAGTATCCGATTCGCGGTTTATTTTCTCAATATTGAATAATGATTTAATGTGATAATTTACAAGTAACATTTTATTATTGTAACGTTCATAAAGTAATTGATAAGCGCTGTTATAGTTGGCTGCGGAAACTTCAATATTTGAAATTACCCGAGCTGCATCGCCTTCCAAATAAGAAACTAAATAATGAAACTTTTGAATTAATGAAATGCGGCTATTGTTGTGAATTAAATTATTGAAAGTATCTCGAAACTCTAACCAACGGAAGAATGAACCATCAAACTTTGCAATTTGTATTTGCGGCAAGGTTATAGAATTTTCATTATTATGATCGCGACCACAATGAGCATCTTGGAATAAGGACTCACGGCGTCTCTTATCCTGTTCTAAATTCTTTAATTCATTTTGTTCTTCAATAATATTTTTTGCCATCGCGGTACATAATATGATATCTTGCTCAATGCGTTCACGTTCATCGAGCTCTTCGTCTAAAGTATCAGCATTTATTAATTCAATTTGAGTTTGCAGCTCATCATATTTAGCGGACAGACTCTCAAAGCGACTGACCTTCAGTGAAAGCTCAGCCACTTCGATACCCGTCAATTGAGATTGCCTTGTAATCTTGTCTAAATAATTTTTGAATTTAGTAATTTGTCCCTTTATGGAACTTCGCTTTACTATTAAAACCTTTATCCCGGACTCTTTGTACATAGTTGATACTGAAGGTTCGGACATTGTGAAAAATATGGATAAAAAATACTTTATGTAATTATAGTAATGCAATAATAGTAAGTAAAATAATAAAATAGAAAACTGTATGAACTAGAACAATACTAAAGTTATTTGTATATGTATATGAATATGAATTATGTAAACTACAATTGAATTTAAGTTACTTAATTACAAGACACCTCAAAAGGAAAATAAAATAAAATAATGTAAATGTCTTATCTGCCGCTCCTCAATCAACGACACATAGCAGACCGGCGCGGCGCGGCAAGACAAGATGGCGAAGCTCCGACCACGTGGCGCGCCTCATGTACCGCAACGCTGAAATAGTCGGCCAAATCGTCTAAGTATCGCACAAATATATTTTTGATTGAGGCTTATTATTGCCTTTAGAATTGAATTATGTTTTCAACTAAATGTATTTTAATGTCAAAAATTGATGCTGTTGACTCTAAATCTACTATAATAAAATATTAAGTTTGTTTAATATATATAATATAATATAAGGAAAGTTAAATTTAGAATAATATAGGTTGTTTTGAAATGTTACTTTTAATGTATTAATAAAGGACATTTAGAGGTTAAGTTGAAAAATTTATTATATATTTGTATTAAATGAAGAAATTCTAACAAGAAAATTGAATATATGTACACGTTTGTTTAATGTAGTAGGACAATAAAAATTAAACCAAAATAATTATAAATTTTGCAAAAGCGGAATGCTAAATTTGAAATACAAATGGAAATAGGAAGAAATGAATATGGATTAAAGGGATTAGGATTGATTAGGATATAGGATTGGGAAACATGGTTATTAAAAAATAGGGAAAAATAATTTGGAAAAAGGTTGGGATTAATTAGGATTGGATAGATATAGGGCACTTATCTTTTCATGCTGCGAGGTGCGGCTTTCGCTGCGTCACTGCTCGGCATAAGATGACGGCCACGTGTTCTGGTGCTGGATTGCTTATTGCTTGGAAGTCTTCTTGGACGTCTTTTGTTCGGGCGCCATATGTTCGTCTCATTTTTGTTTGCAACGAACTTTTGTATTTTTGAAGAGATTGTAAAATGAAAGATGTCGTCCTTTGAATTACTGTATTTGATAATGATACTACCTACTAATACTGAGTATGACGACAATGGTTATAAGAGTACATATAAGAATAGGAGTAAGAATAAGAATAAGGGGTTTTAATATAAAATCACTGCCTTATATAGCTAACGTTCTGTCACTTCACTATATTGTCTATTGAACTCACAGATTATCCAAATCACTTCACATCGATGACCGTCTAATTAGGCACGGACCACACGATGTGGGCGATGGTAAAGTTGCCACGCAATAAAGTGTCAGACGTGTCTTAACATATATAATCGATCGTCGTTGTGTAAATTGATATACATGAAGTAATAATATCTAATAACTCATTGGAATATTTTTCGCCAAACCTAACCCAAACCAAAAAAAAACAATATATATATAATCGATAGTCGTTGTGTAAATTGATATATATGAAGTAATAATATCTAATAACTCATTGGAATATTTTTCGCCAAACCTAACCCAAACCAAAAAAAAAACAATATATATATAATCGATCGTCGTTGTGTCAATTGATATACATGAAGTAATAATATCTAATAACTCATTGGAATATTTTTCGCCAAACCTAACCCAAACCAAAAAAAAAAAACAATATATATATAATCGATCGTCGTTGTGTAAATTGATATACATGAAGTAATAATATCTAATAACTCATTGGAATATTTTTCGCCAAACCTAACCCAAACCAAAAAAAAAAACAATATATATATAATCGATCGTCGTTGTGTAAATTGATATACATGAAGTAATAATATCTAATAACTCATTGGAATATTTTTCACCAAACCTAACCCAAACCAAAAAAAAAACAATATAATATATAATCGATCGTCGTTGTGTAAATTGATATACATGAAGTAATAATATCTAATAACTCATTGGAATATTTTTCGCCAAACCTAACCTAAACCAAAAAAAAAAACAATATATATATATAATCGATCGTCGTTGTGTAAATTGATATACATGAAGTAATAATATCTAATAACTCATTGGAATATTTTTCGCCAAACCTAACCCAAACCAAAAAAAAAACAATATATATATATAATCGATTGTCGTTGTGTAAATTGATATATATGTAGTAATAATATCTAATATCTCATTGGAATATTTTTCGCCAAACCTAACCCAAACCAAAAAAAAAACAATATATATATAATCGATCGTCGTTGTGTAAATGATATACATGAAAGTAATAATATCTAATAACTCATTGGAATATTTTTCGCCAAACCTATCCCAAACCAAAAAAAAAAAAACAATATATATATAATCGATCGTCGTTGTGTAAACTGATATACATGAAGTAATAATATCTAATAACTCATTGGAATATTTTTCGCCAAACCTAACCCAAACCAAAAAAAAAACAATATATATATAATCGATCGTCGTTGTGTAAATTGATATACATGAAGTAATAATATCTAATAACTCATTGGAATATTTTTCGCCAAACCTAACCCAAACCAAAAAAAAAACAATATATATATAATCGATCGTCGTTGTGTCAATTGATATACATGAAGTAATAATATCTAATAACTCATTGGAATATTTTTCGCCAAACCTAACCCAAACCAAAAAAAAAAAACAATATATATATAATCGATCGTCGTTGTGTCAATTGATATACATGAAGTAATAATATCTAATAACTCATTGGAATATTTTTCGCCAAACCTAACCCAAACCAAAAAAAAAAAAACAATATATATATAATCGATCGTCGTTGTGTAAATTGATATACATGAAGTAATAATATCTAATAACTCATTGGAATATTTTTCGCCAAACCTAACCCAAACCAAAAAAAAAAACAATATATGTATAATCGATCGTCGTTGTGTAAATTGATATACATGAAGTAATAATATCTAATAACTCATTGGAATATTTTTCACCAAACCTAACCCAAACCAAAAAAAAAAAAACAATATAATATATAATCGATCGTCGTTGTGTAAATTGATATACATGAAGTAATAATATCTAATAACTCATTGGAATATTTTTCGCCAAACCTAACCCAAACCAAAAAAAAAAACAATATATATATAATCGATCGTCGTTGTGTAAATTGATATACATGAAGTAATAATATCTAATAACTCATTGGAATATTTTTCGCCAAACCTAACCCAAACCAAAAAAAAAACAATATATATATATATAATCGATCGTCGTTGTGTAAATTGATAGTACCTGGGCGACCGAGCTTTGCTCGGAGTTTTTGGCCAAAAAAAAACATTAAAAAAAAACAAACAAATAATTTGAATAAATACAAAAAAAAACAAAATTAAAACTTTGTGTCCGACCGGGATACGAACCCAGATACCTGTGGTTGTCAAACTTGCGCATTGACCGCTTGACCATGATGCTTATATCTGAGAGTGCGAAATTATCGAACATAATATTTTGCGTGGAATTATTAATTATTAATTTATTGAAATAATGCAAAAGAAATCATAATAATAATAAAGCTCTATTTATTTATTCATTTATTTATTATAAAAGCTTACTAACTAAATTTACATAAAAACATTTATTAAACATTATAATTTTACCTATTTGTATATAAATTTAAGTATGCACAGCTTTTTATAAAAGTATTCCATTAAAATTTTATTTGGTTAAGAGTATATAAGGAGCCATTTTAGTTGTACAATAAAAAAATGTCTATATCACATTGCTAAAATATAAAATTATATAATTTAGTGACTATTTATTAACTTATAATTTTTTAACTAATAATTTTGTAATCTGGAATTAAATTATTTTAAAAATCTTCATATTATTTGAAATGATATTGTATATATATAAATTATCATTAACAAATAAATAAATAAACAATCACAATAAATTAAATAATTCAATTGAGTAAATACTAAACATTTCACAATAATAAATATAAATAAAATTTCTTTCCATACATTAATTCTGACAATAGTTATAAATTAGGTATTTAATTTCATAATTAAATGTATTTATTTAGTAAATGTCTTTTTCATGTATAGACCCCTCTCGGTTAAAAGCCTCCTCCAAAGTAGTCCTGCATAGAGCTCTCCGTTGGAGATTATGCTTGTATGATTGCAAAGGGTTTCTTTTCAAATTTTGTTTCCAATATATAATTTGTTTCTGATATGCCTATCAAGTTTATAATTTTACCTTTGTGTTCTTTTGATTTGTTGTAGGAAATACTGCTTTTAATTCTAGAAGTTTTTCTGGTGAAGATATGTATACCTTTGTCATTGTATGTCTGTTTTTCTTTGGAGGGTTATGGTCGAACTCCCCACAATGACCGGCCGTACTGGGTGATAAAGATGAGGAGGTTCCTACTGTGTTTAATAAACTGTATCTTGCAGTGTTGTTTTTAGTTGTTCCTGGTTATCATTTGTGTGGTTGAAAGATAATTTTGGATTTTGTAATATAAAGTATTTAATATTACCAGGTATGGTTTTCTTTGTATGTTGTTTATTTGTTAGTTTTTGTTTATAATTGAGGTAAGGCGTGTCTGGAGATACAGGCAGACTTCTTTTTTATTTCCGTTTAGTTTAAGACTATTTTTTCCTCTAGTTCATGATAGGAGTTCATGAAAGTTCTTGCGCCTAATATGTCTTTCTAAATTATTTATTGAGGTACTTTGTTCCTGGATTTTTTTCTCAAGAACTTCAATTTTTATTTCTAACTGTTTAAATTTTTCATTTAAGTATATTATTGTTGATTGTATTTTTAATGTCTTCTTTCATTTCTAACATTTCTGTTTTCTGCTGTCTTATTTCTTGTTGCATGTTTATTAGCAACTTTTTTTATGTCCTCCATCTTATGTGTGAAGTTGGAAGTAGAAAAGCTGATTGAAAAAAGCACCAATTATACCAAGTTGAATTGCAATTTTATACCAAGTATTAGTTTTTGAGGTTATAAACTTATGTTTTAATATTTGACGCTTTCACTTCAGAAATGATTTTGTTTTATTGTCATCACACACAGAAAAGATGGTTTTGCACTAATATCTTTAAGTTATGTTTGTCACTTTTATATTTGTTTGGTAGGTGAATTTTTAAAAGCTCATTTGTTCTTCAACACATCAAGACTTGGTGATGTTTACTTATTGCCCATAGGTTTTATTTAAAAATTTATTTTTATTATTTAAATTTATATTTATTCTTTAGATTATTTTCACTTAAATATATTTAAACTTGATGTAAATACGGACACGATGTTGACAGTTGCACAGTGGTGCCGCCCACCAGAAGTGACAATGCAAAAATTGTGAAAATGCAAAAGAAAATCGCGTGAAAATTCGAAAATTCGCGTTTTTCCAGATATAAGACTAATCTAGATCGATTTATCGCCCCCGAAACCCCTTGCGTGCTAAATTTCATGAAAATCGTTGGAGCCGTTTCCAAGATTCAGATTATATATTGATATATATATATATATATATATACAAGAATAGCTCGTTTAAATATATAAGATATATGTAGTAATAATATCTAATATCTCATTGGAATATTTTTCACCAAATCTAACCCAAACCAAAAAAAAAACAATATATATATAATCGATCGTCGTTGTGTAAATTGATATACATGAAGTAATAATATCTAATAACTCATTGGAATATTTTTCGCCAAACCTAACCCAAACCAAAAAAAAAACAATATATATATAATCGATCGTCGTTGTGTAAATTGATATACATGAAGTAATAATATCTAATAACTCATTGGAATATTTTTCGCCAAACCTAACCTAAACCAAAAAAAAAAAACAATATATATATAATCGATCGTCGTTGTGTAAATTGATATACATGAAGTAATAATATCTAATAACTCATTGGAATATTTCTCGCCAAACCTAACCCAAACCAAAAAAAAAACAATATATATAATCGATCGTCGTTGTGTAAATTGATATACATGAAGTAATAATATCTAATAACTCATTGGAATATTTTTCGCCAAACCTAACCCAAACCAAAAAAAAAAAACAATATATATATATATAATCGATCGTCGTTGTGTAAATTGATATACATGAAGTAATAATATCTAATAACTCATTGGAATATTTTTCGCCAAACCTAACCCAAACCAAAAAAAAAAACAATATATATATAATCGATCGTCGTTGTGTAAATTGATATACATGAAGTAATAATATCTAATAACTCATTGGAATATTTTTTGCCAAACCTAACCCAAACCAAAAAAAACAATATATATATAATCGATCGTCGTTGTGTAAAATTGATATACATGAAGTAATAATATCTAATAACTCATTGGAATATTTTTCGCCAAACCTAACCCAAACCAAAAAAAAAAACAATATATATATATAATCGATCGTCGTTGTGTAAATTGATATACATGAAGTAATAATATCTAATAACTCATTGGAATATTTTTCGCCAAACCTAACCCAAACAAAAAAAAAACAATATATACATAATCGATCGTCGTTGTGTAAATTGATATACATGAAGTAATAATATCTAATAACTCATTGGAATATTTTTCGCCAAACCTAACCCAAACCAAAAAAAAACAATATATATAATCGATCGTCGTTGTGTAAATTGATATACATGAAGTAATAATATCTAATAACTCATTGGAATATTTTTCGCCAAACCTAACCTAAACCAAAAAAAAAAAACAATATATATATAATCGATCGTCGTTGTGTAAATTGATATACATGAAGTAATAATATCTAATAACTCATTGGAATATTTTTCGCCAAACCTAACCCAAACCAAAAAAAAAACAATATATATATATATATATAATCGATCGTCGTTGTGTAAATTGATATACATGAAGTAATAATATCTAATAACTCATTGGAATATTTTTCGCCAAACCTAACCCAAACAAAAAAAAAAACAATATATATATAATCGATCGTCGTTGTGTAAATTGATATACATGAAGTAATAATATCTAATAACTCATTGGAATATTTTTCGCCAAACCTAACCTAAACCAAAAAAAAAAAAACAATATATATAATCGATCGTCGTTGTGTAAATTGATATACATGAAGTAATAATATCTAATAACTCATTGGAATATTTTTCGCCAAACCTAACCCAAAAAAAAAAACAATATATATATAATCGATCGTCGTTGTGTAAATTGACATACATGAAGTAATAATATCTAATAACTCATTGGAATATTTTTCGCCAAACCTAACCCAAACCAAAAAAAAAAACAATATATATATAATCGATCGTCGTTGTGTAAATTGATATACATGAAGTAATAATATCTAATAACTCATTGGAATATTTTTCGCCAAACCTAACCCAAACCAAAAAAAAAACAATATATATATGATCGATCGTCGTTGTGTAAATTGATATACATGAAGTAATAATATCTAATAACTCATTGGAATATTTTTCGCCAAACCTAACCCAAACCAAAAAAAAAAAACAATATTTTTATCTATGCACTAACTTTATTATAAAAAAAATTATACACGATGAAATTAAAGATATTACTTTTTATTATTTTTTAACGAATAATTAACAATATTAACAATACTAAAATAAATAAGAGAAGCGATGATGTGAACGTCCGTCCGTTCCGGCAGCCACGACAAAAGTAAGTTAGCCGCTCCAGTGTCGGCGACTCGTGCGTTGTCAAGCGAGCCACCACGCCACCATCACGCCACAAATTACGTCACTCAAGCCACGCCCCTATTCTTGAGCATTCTCCGCTAACACGGCCTCTCCTGACGGCGGAGCGCCCTCGCCCGCTCTTTCAGCTATGGTGACGTCACGTAGGTGCGACGGGCCAGCGATGATGCTATCGTCAGAGCAGCTCTCATTCTCATCACCTGGAAATATAATGTTTACGATGGAATTATGCCAACAAAATAAACCATACCAGCAATAAAATACTGAAAAATTGTAATTCAACAACAGAGGCCGCAGCATGTTCTTAAATACATGAATTTTAACATGTGTCAGAGCCCTCAGGATGACCGAGACAGTGACCGCGGTATATCTCAAAATAAAACAATTATACATAACATGTTATGTGTCAGAGCCCACAGGATGACCAACATGTAATAAAGTACTATTTTTATTATATCGCTTAAGTGATACAATGCAAATAGTCCCTATTACAGTTACAAATATACTCACACTCGAAGAATACGGCGCACACATCTGGTGTCCATTCTCCGTGCCAAGCACTTATATGCTCAGCAGCAGCTTCTGTGGTCTTCCCGAGTGAGCCAGAAATAAGCTTCAGCTCGTATCGACCATGAGGCAATGCGCGCACAACTTTGTACGGACCGCGCATGCCAGAGTCAAGTTTGCCCACAGATTGACTGTTCTTATGTACGAAGACCATGTCATTTTCATGAAAAAACATGTGGGGGCTTGCGCCGTTCATTTACTCGAGTGTCTTGCTGTTTTCTGTTTTGATCCAGCAATTGAGATGCTCTTTGTCTGGCCAGCTCACGTAAGGCCTCGCGATTGCCACTTGTTCCCTCAAGGGCCACATCACGCACAACTGAACGGATAACGGGCGTCACACCATCGCTGCCAATTAACAAAAATAAGGGTGAATATTGAGTGGACTTTTGTTTCGTAATGTTCAGAGTGAGCTGCAGTTTCCATAAGACTTCTGACCAACTTTCATTTCTAAAATTAACCTCCACACGAATCATATTCAGAATTGTCCTGCAATATCGCTCAGCCTGAGCATTACTCTGATGCATCTCAGGTGTTATAAAGAATAAACTACTGCCCACGTCTGACACCCATTGTTTAAATAATCTACTTTCGTACATTCTACCTCTATCGACTACAATCTGCCTAGGTGTGCTAAATAAGGATATAGCATTCTCAAAGACACGCTTCAGTTCATTAGCGTCTTGTTTATATATTGGATACAACAAACAGAACTTACTATATGCATCAACTATTAATACAACGAATTTGTAGCCGTTCGACTCGGGGAGAGGACCTAACACATCACTATGTACCGTATCGAAAGGTACGTCAGGTTTTCTCCACGACTGGATCGGCTGCAAAGGTTGACGTGGTACCTTTTTATGTGAAAGACATACTATGCAATGACGTATATATTTGCGGACAAATTGTCTTAAATTAGGGAACCAAAAATGATTTTGAATTAAATCAATTGTTTTATCTGCACCAATATGATGATGCTCATCGTGAAACACACGCAATAGACTAAGGCGGTGACCTTTAGGGATAAAACAGAGAAGTTTAGTAGGCTGACCAGCAGAATCAAACTTATAATACAGAATATTATTTTTTAATACATAACGTGTCCCATCTAGTACACCGTCCTCCAATTTTTGTATTAAGTTTTTGGTTTCCTCGTCCGCATTTTGCGCTACCTGTGCCCAATTACAAGGTCTTCTAATCTCACAAATATTTATCGGATTACGACTTAAATAATCGGCATGAGGTAACGCAGCGCCTTTGCGATACTCTAATACAAAATCATAGTCTTGCAAATAGATCCACCACCGAGCAACCCTCGGTAATAAATCTTTCTTCGCTGTGTGAGCTTCAAGGCGTTGCAGTCCGTAACTACTTTGAAATGTATACCTATGAGGTAATGTCTGAAATATTGCCAACGCCTTGACCACTGCCAGCGTTTCAAGCTCATAAGAGTGGTAACGCGGTTCAGCACCCTGAGTAACTTTACTAAAGTACCCAATCACCCGCTTACTACCACTCTCATGAGTTCTGGATTAAGACAGCCCCATAGCCTAGTGACGAAGCGTCAGTGTGCACTTCCGTAGGTAATAAGGGGTTAAAAATGTCAAGAACTGGTTCGCCAGTCAAACGTGTAATAATGTACTGGCGAACTTGCTCTTGTTCGTCACCCCATCGAAACTCAACACCCTTTCGAAATAAATTGGATATGCACATTGTCTTTAATGAATACTCAGGAATATAACGTCTAAAATAACCCGCCAAGCCTAGAAATTGACGTGCTTGTTTTACATTACTGGGCATCGGTGCCCTTTTCAAGGCTTCTACTTTATGAGCGCTTGGCCTAACCTGACCATTGCTGATTGTTCTCCCCAGATATTCTATTTCGTTAGTAAGGAATTTACATTTCTTTAAATTTATTGAAAATCCGGCTTTAGTTAAAACTTCTAAAACTTCACGCAAAATGAGGAGTCCTTCATCAATAGTCTGGCTAGGCAAAAGCACATCGTCAATATACACTAAGGCCCTTCCTGTTTCAATGAATGTCTTTAGGGTATTTGTGATAATGCGTTGGTAAACAACCGGGGCATTCGCCAACCCATAGGGCATCTTGAGATATTCAAAATGCCCCTCAGGTGTTACAAAACCAGTTTTGTGAATGGAGTCGCTAGCCATCGGTATCTGGTGAAAGCCAGTAGCCATATCAAGACTCGTGAAATATTTGGCATTACCTAATCGATCCACGTGATCATCTATCAATGGCAATGGGTAGCGATCCTTCACAGTATTTGAATTAAGTGCCCGGAAGTCCACGCACATTCTGTCGCTACCGTCTTTCTTCTTGACTAGTAATATTGGACTCGAGAATTCTGATTCTGACTCCCTTATGACCCCTTTATCAAGAAGGTCCTTAATTATATCCCGAACGCGGAGTTTTTCACTATGCGATAGTTTATAAGGCCTATATACAATAGGAGTTTCATGCTGAGACGAATTTGCATAAATCCGGTAGTAACAGTACTGATCGCGGTACCAGTAATGAAATATTTTGAATATTGTTCAACCAAATTCAACAACTTGTCCTTGTTTTCACCTATCAAAGGAGTATTAATAACGGAGATCAAATTTGACTCAGTCGTCTCAGCAATAAATACCCTTTCCATACGAGTTAATCGTTGAATACCCTTCTTCCTTATATACGTAAACCCCTTCTCGGTTCAAAACATCGGTTCCAATTATTATCGGGGTATTCAAAAATTTGTCATGTACTATTTGAAAATCAATTTCTAATGTGATTTCCGGAAACTCTACTGTTAAAGTACTAAAATAACGGGATTCAATATCACGATCACTAATACCGCGTAAAACACAAAAAGAGGGTACTTGCTTGCATTTAAAATACTTCGATACAGAGTCTGACATAAGCGAGATCGTGGACCCACTGTCTATGAGGATATCGACCGGTATACCCTGTATGACCGCCGTAGTTATATCATTCTTTCTATAGTTATCTACAGTGTCACGGCAAAAATTAACATTAGATTTTCCATTAGCCTCGACACGTTGCTTGGCAAAGCAGTCCTCTGTTTTGTGACCTATTTTTTTACAAAACGAGCAAATAACAGACTTTGACTGAGAGGAACTGCTACTTGTTTTTGATGTTGTAGGTTTATCATTTCTAGTAGGTGAATTATGTAATCTTGTACGCTTCGAACAATTTATCTGCTTATGACCAAAGGATCCACACGAAAAACAACCCGTTCTACTAGAACTATGTTCCCTTTTACGCGATAAAGTCGGTTGTATTATGAAAACGACTAGAAATGTTTGCGGGTATTATGATTTACTTTCGTCTGAGAGGGTTTTACATATATAGACAAGAACTCGACCAGATCATTGGGCATTAATTTGCATTGATAGCAGCCGCACGGATCTGTGGATCAACTATACCACGGATTACGATCGCCGATATTAATTCGTCACTAAGTCCGTTTACTATACGAAGACGTAACAAAGATCGCCTAGCATACTCCGCATATGTAGGGTAGTTATTAGAATCAGTTTTCATAGTGTCAAAAAGTATATTCGCTACGTCTACCTTCCGCGGACACAAAGGTTTGAACTCACGTTTAAAATTAGTCCAGCTCCGATCGCTAGTAATCCAGTCATTTAACCACACACGAGCGTCCCCCTTTAAGCAGTTACCAATACGCGCCAAACACTCCCTATCGTCCCATTGATGAATGATTCGTAAATGGTCGACCTCGTCACACCAAGTATTAATATCATTTATATTAGGATCAAAATTCGATATATAAACATTATGATTAGACCTTACCGGAATTAGTCCATTGATTGCACTTACAATCTTGTCGGCTACCTCAATAGCAGCGCTATCATTGGCGGAGGACCTGCGAAGCGTGCACAGACGGCAGTGGAGGCGTCACACACGTCGTTCGCGATGTAGATGGTGCACGCGACACTATGGTGCCAACCGCCGGACCCGGCGACTCCACTACGGGCTGCCCGCCAATGGTAGCCACACTAGTTGAACCTAACCTGGAATTGTCTTCCAACACATTCAGACGAGAAACAATCGCCTGGAGTTGTTGGAGCAGCCCAGGGCTCGGAGAACGTTCACATGTCCTACTTTTATTTTTTCGTTGACTTGTACTTGATTTCGGCATTATAAAAAGCTGACGAACTTTCACTCAAAACTAAAAAGATTTACAAAAACAGTTACATCAGAATGCCACAGCAGGCTTAGGGACACACACCAAGCTATAGAAACTTAATGCGTATCCCACTTCTGATTTTATCTATGCACTAACTTTATTATAAAAAAATTATACACGATGAAATTAAAGATATTACTTTTTATTATTTTTTAACGAATAATTAACAATATTAACAATACTAAAATAAATAAGAGAAGCGATGATGTGAACGTCCGTCCGTTCCGGCAGCCACGACAAAAGTAAGTTAGCCGCTCCAGTGTCGGCGACTCGTGCGTTGTCAAGCGAGCCACCACGCCACCATCACGCCACAAATTACGTCACTCAAGCCACGCCCCTATTCTTGAGCATTCTCCGCTAACAATATATATATAATCGATCGTCGTTGTGTAAATTGATATACATGAAGTAATAATATCTAATAACTCATTGGAATATTTTTCGCCAAACCTAACCCAAACCAAAAAAATATATATATATATATAATCGATCGTCGTTGTGTAAATTGATATACATGAAGTAATAATATCTAATAACTCATTGGAATATTTTTCGCCAAACCTAACCCCAAAAAAAAAACAATATATATATAATCGATCGTCGTTGTGTAAATTGATATACATGAAGTAATAATATCTAATAACTCATTGGAATATTTTTCGCCAAACCTAACCCAAACCAAAAAAAACAATATATATATATATATATATATATATATATATATATATATATATATATATATATAATCGATCGTCGTTGTGTAAATTGATATACATGAAGTAATAATATCTAATAACTCATTGGAATATTTTTCGCCAAACCTAACCCAAACCAAAAAAAAAACAATATATATATAATCGATCGTCGTTGTGTAAATTGATATACATGAAGTAATAATATCTAATAACTCATTGGAATATTTTTCGCCAAACCTAACCCAAAACCAAAAAAAAAAAAAACAATATATATATATAATCGATCGTCGTTGTGTAAATTGATATACATGAAGTAATAATATCTAATAACTCATTGGAATATTTTTCGCCAAACCTAACCCAAACCAAAAAAAAAAACAATATATATATAATCGATCGTCGTTGTGTAAATTGATATACATGAAGTAATAATATCTAATAACTCATTGGAATATTTTTCGCCAAACCTAACCCAAACCAAAAAAAAAAACAATATATATATAATCGATCGTCGTTGTGTAAATTAATATACATGAAGTAATAATATCTTGTAACTCATTGGAATATTTTTCGCCAAACCTAACCCAAACCAAAAAAAAAAAACAATATATATATATAATCGATCGTCGTTGTGTAAATTGATATACATGAAGTAATAATATCTAATAACTCATTGGAATATTTTTCGCCAAACCTAACCCAAACCAAAAAAAAAACAATATATATATAATCGATCGTTCGTTGTGTAAATTGATATACATGAAGTAATAATATCTAATAACTCATTGGAATATTTTTCGCCAAACCTAACCCAAACCAAAAAAAAAAACAATATATATATAATCGATCGTCGTTGTGTAAATTGATATACATGAAGTAATAATATCTAATAACTCATTTGAATATTTTCGCCAAACCTAACCCAAACCAAAAAAAAAACAATGTATATATTATCGATCGTCGTTTTGTAAATTGATATACATGAAGTACTAATATCTAATAACTCATTGGAATATTTTTCGCCAAACCTAACCCAAACCAAAAAAAAAACAATATATATATAATCGATCGTCGTTGTGTAAATTGATATACATGAAGTAATAATATCTAATAACTCATTGGAATATTTTTCGCCAAACCTAACCCAAACCAAAAAAAAAACAATATATATATAATCGATCGTCGTTGTGTAAATTGATATACATGAAGTGATAATATCTAATAGCTCATTGGAATATTTTTCGCCAAACCTAACCCAAACCAAAAAAAAAAAAACAATATATATATAATCGATCGTCGTTGTTGTTTATTAATAAAACAAATTTGGAAGCGACAAAACCAATATTTAATTCTACATCAACAATTTTAACTTTTTTAACATTAACAATTATTTAATGTCGGCGTGGAGTCCATTATTAGAAAAAGGTAAGTGCGGATATGGAAGTCTATTTTTTACAGGGTTGCCATAGATCACGTAACACAGATAACAATAAATGTCACTACACACACTCTGCAAAGGGCGCGTACAGAACTCCCCCCGCTGGAATACCCTGGGTATTACTGAACGTTTTCTTCTTCGCAGAGCAGAGGGCAGAGCCTTGTTACAGCTCTGCGTACATCTCCCTTTTGTGTGGAGAGTTCCGCTACTCTGGCCACTCCATCTATTCCCGGAAACAGGAGCTTCACACGTCCCAACCGCCAATGCAGGGGAGGACAGTTCTCTTCCTGCAGAAGAACCAAGTCACCCACGCGTAGGATGTTGCTCTTATTGGTGCGCCACTTCGTGCGCTGCTGCAGCTCGCTGATGTATTCATTTTGCCAGCGTCTCCAGAAATGCTGACGGGCTTGCTCCACTCGCGCGTAACGCTGCAGGTTAGATGCCTTCTCTGCCTCAAGTGTCGGGTCTGGCTGCGACGTTAATGGCCTACCAATCAGAAAGTGCCCTGGGGTAAGGGATTGGAGGTCATCAGGAGAGGATGATATGGGACAAAGAGGTCGGCTGTTAAGTATAGCCTCCACCTGTGCAAGCAAGGTGGAAAAACTCCTCGTAAGTTAAATTGGAACTACCTACAACGCGCTTTATGTGATGTTTAGCTGACTTGATACCTGCTTCCCATAAGCCCCCGAAATTTGGAGCGTAGGCAGGGATGAAGTGAAATTTAATTTGTTCGACAGCGGAAAAGTCAGATACAAAGTTTGGTCCGTCTTTTAAAAAACTAGCGAGCTCCTTGGCAGTAGCGACAAAGTTCCTCCCATTGTCACTATAAATTTCAAGAGGTTTACCCCGGCGCCCGATGAATCTACGTAACGTTAATATGAAAGATTCTTTAGAAAGTTCGGTTACTGCTTCTAAGTGAACGCATTTATATCTGAAGCAAATAAAAATACACAAATAGCATTTGGAAGTCTTTGATCCGCGACCCTTGCGATTTAAAATAGTAAACGGACCTGCGAAATCAACGCCAGTTGTTTGAAAAGGAAATGCTGGCATAGTGCGTTGTGCCGGAAGTTGGCCCATTAATGGTTTGTAACTGTTTTTCCTTGAAAACGTCTGCACTTTACACAGTTGCGTACCGTTCGGCGTGCCAGCTGTCTTCCACCCAACGGCCACACATAATTTCGTACTGTGTACAATAATAACTGAGGACCGGCGTGCATGTGTTGAATGTGCTCATACCGAAAAATAAGATCTGATAAGTGGTGCTTTGAATGTAATAGTACGGGATGCTTCTTGTCATAGCCATATTCTGAATGTTCTAGCCTACCACCAACACGCATGACGCCATCTTTATCTAAAAAAGGACTGAGCGATTTGAGATTGCTTTGAGCTGAAATATCACGGCTGTTAGCTAAAGCATGATATTCATTCGAGAATGATTGAAGCTGAGAGAATTTACAAAGTTGCGTAAAAGACTGACCTAATTCTTCGACTGTTAAAGGCCCAACTCGTTTTGTTTTAGGGCTTCTAGCATTGTGTATGAAACGCAAAGCAAACGCAAACGCACGTTTCAACCTAATTAAGTTAGAAAATCTTTCAAAAGGTATTAAATTTTCAGAAATTTGAACAGAATGAATTTTTATTTCAGGTAGTTCACGTTCAGCCTGCTCTCCCATGGACTGGCCAAAAGGGTTCTGCCTTACTTAAAAATTCTGGACCTGACCACCACAGATCAGAATCCAGGAGGCTGCTAGCCCTGGTGCCTCGAGATATCAAGTCCGCAGGGTTGCAGGCTGTAGGCACATGGCGCCAATTTTCTGGTTTAGTAGTCTCGGAGATTTCTATGACTCTGTTAGCAACAAATGTCTTTAGTTTGCTAGGGTTGGTGCGTAACCAGCCCAGCACTACGCTAGAATCGCTCCAATGGACACAGCGTGAAATCTTGCAACCGAAGGGACTCGAGAACAGATTTGGCACAGCCGAGCAGCTAGTAACGCTCCAAGCAATTCCAAACGAGGAATCGTAGTCGGCTTGCTGGGATTAACCCTAGATTTGGCGCATAGCAATCTAACCACTACCTGTCCATTATCATTGCCGGACCGCATATAGAGACAACAACCATGTGCTGTAGCAGATGCATCACAAAAGGAGTGTAGCTCCAGGCTAACAGGTGAGTCGCAAAGGGCTAACCTGGGAACCTGAGCGAACTCTAACTTGCTCAGGTCCTGTTTTAACTCATCCCATGTTTGCTGCAAGTCACAAGGTACTGGTTCGTCCCAGCCAATGCTGCGACGCCATAATTCCTGCATGAGTACCTTAGGTCGGATTGTACAAGGGCTGATAAGGCCTAGGGGGTCAAATATTTTAAATGAATGTGAAAGTATCAACCGTTTCGTTATATAATCACCTGTCTGATCTGGAATGCTTACCACGATATTCAAGGTATCAGTGGAAGGCTTCCATTGCAATCCTAAAATGCTAGTAGATTCGCTTAGCGTTAAATTTTCTTGTGGGTCTATCAGGGCACTTTCGAAAATTGAAGGTACGTTAGATTTGAATTTTCCGCAGTGGAAAACAACCTGAGCGTAAAACGGATACGACTGTATCGAAAATATGACGCAAATCCGGTATAGAATCGGCTCCCGTCAAGAGATCGTCCATATAGAAGTCGTGTTGGATGATCGTCTTTATGAGATCATCCCCACATTCTTCACCCAAACGCCATAGACATTTAGTGCTTAGGTAGCTAGCGCTTGCGAAACCATAAGTTACCGTATTGAGTCTCAAAGTCTGCAGGGGACTATGTTCATCGCTTCTCCAGAGAATGAGTTGCAAGTTGCGGTCACTTTCGTGGACCTGAATTTGGCGAAACATCTTTTCAATATCACCTGTCAAGACGTATCGGTACTGACGGAAACGTAACAAAATGGAGAACAGAGTGTCTTGAATCGTGGGACCAATATATTACAAGTCGTTGATTGAAACACCAGACGACGTAGAACACGATGCGTCAAACACCACCCTTAGTTTGGTTGATTCGCTTTGTTCCTTAATGACAGCATGATGACTCAAGAAATAGGACGGCTCCACTCGTGGTCCGCTTAAGACTGTGCAGTGCCCTAACATGATATATTCGCTAATGAATTTAATGTATTGAGCCTTGAGCTCGGGTTGTGCCCTAAAACGTTTCTCCAGGTTTAAAAATCTTTTCCTGGCAGTGATGTACGAATTTCCCAAGCAGCTAGGTGAGTCCTTGAGGGGTAGGCGCACGCAAAATCTGCCTGCGGAATCTCGAGTTGTATGAGCCTGGAAGTGTTCCTCACAAGCCTTTTCATCGGGGCTTAATAATTTATTTGGCGAGGCTTCTTCCAGCTCCCAGAATCGAATAAGCAACTTGTCGAGATTGTCTGCTTGAGGACTTACAACTTGGAAATTGCAATTTAAGTTAGAGGGCCGAGTTCCTATATAAATGGGGCCAGAAAGAATCCAGCCGAACTCTGAATTGATTAGGTAAGGTTTGTTTGAACCTAAAGATCGACGTTCGCATCCTACGATGTGCCAAAATAGATCAGCGCCGATCAATACGTCAATTGGTGACGATTTATGAAAATTTGTATCGGCTAACTGAACATCGGAAGGAATGTTGAGGTTGTTTGTATTGATTGATAACCTTGGGATGTCACCTGTGAGTTCCGGTAGTACCGGACATGTCAACTTCGCCACATAGTCACTGTGCAAAGATTTCAAATGAAACGAACAAACTTTGTTTGTACAGTGAGAAGTTGCATTGCCTATTCCTATTAAGTTAATAGGCTCCACCGGTGTTGACTGTAAATCTAATTTATCTTGCAACCCCTTTGATATGAGGCTAGACTCCGCGCCGCAGTCTAATAAGACGCGCACGATTTCAGATTTATTATTAACTGGATTAACCGCCTCGACCAAGGCTGTGGACAGAAGAGTAACCTTATTGACATTATCTCTAGCTAAGTTAACAGTGAGCTCTGCTGCGGGAGGAGACACATTTTCTATTGCATGTGCAGCATTGCCCTGAGGGCATGATTGTTTACCGTTGCTACAAATTAAGGAATTGTGACGCCTTTTACATTTGCGACAAGATCTCGCGCGACAGTAATATACGTCGTGACCCCTACGGAGGCAGTTGCGGCAAAGCCTTAAATTAGTTACTAGCGCCTGTCGTTCTTCAATAGTTTTACTTTTAAAATTCTCGCAATCATAAATTCGGTGTGTGCCTTTACAGACCTCACAAGTGGGAGCGTGACCCTTAACAGTCTCAGTCAGCTCCGATATTCTGGCAGCGAAAACGTTGGCTTGTGCCCGCTTCTTCTTATTAAAATTATTTAATTCACTATTTGTATTACCGCTTGACCTTGGATGGTTGTAAGTTTCAAGAATGTCAGCACGGTCTTTAAGAAATTTATTAAACTGTTCAAGAGAAGGAGTGTCAGGAAGCGAATTTCTGAACTCTTCCCACTTCATACTAGTTTGACTTGCAAGCTTTGAAGAAACTATATGGATTATTAAAGTGTCCCAATATGTTGTGGGCTCACCAAGGCTTGCAAGTGCACGCAAATTCTTATTAATGTTATCTACTATAGACCTAAGCACCTTATCAGATTCACTTGACTTAATATCAAAGTTCAATAATGAATTTAAATGACCTTTAATTAACAAACGTTTGTTATCATAGCGTTCGCACAACAGGTCCCAAGCTTTATTGTAATTCGCTTGAGTTACTTCGAGGTTACTGATTACTCGTGAGGCCTCACCTTCCAGGTAAGAGTTTAGATAGCAAAACTTGATCGGAGCAGGTATGAACTTGTTATCATGAACTAGTGAACAATAAAGATCTCTGAATTCAAGCCACTTGTTATAACTCCCATCAAATTTTCCTATCTGCAATGTAGGGGGCCTAAAAACCTAGACCAGTTTGCTCATGGCAACAATGGGAGGAGCCGCCAACTTCTACCTTAGAACTGCTTGCTTGAGTAGTTTGAAATTGTTGAGCCGTAGCTATTAAAGTGGCAAATTCTAACTCAATGGAGTCACGCTCCTCGAGCTCCTCATCTAAATTTGTTGGATTCAATACCTCAATCTGACCTTGTATCTCTTCAAAGGCTGTACATAAACTTTCAATCTTACCTAACTGAATATTCAACTTAGCAACTTCTATCTCGTCTACAGATGTTAATAATTTATATTGATTTATAAAATTTTTAAATTTAGTAAGACGTCCTTTTATTGAGCTTCGTTTTAAAATAAGTTCTCTCAGTTTAACTTCAGACATGATTGTATGTTTGCATTAACAATACTAAATTATAAAAAATTGCCTTACTTCAATCTCCGGGGAATCTGATATTCTGATCTAAGCAGGTAGCCTTACCCGAGCCAGTTAAATAAGGAGAAGGGACAGAAAGTATCAAGCCAGCTTTGTTTTCTGAAATTGATAAATGTAGGATGATAGAAAAAATACCTAACATAAAACAAATATAACAATAATATGTAAAATACAAATACTAATTATTTATCCTTATTTTTAGATGTAAGTTATAATATGTTAATGCAAATAGATTGATAATATAAATTTGAAACACTTTTTACTCTTGCTTTTAGATATAAATTTTAGATATGAATTATTTAGATGTGAATTATATATGTAACTACTGTATCTATATTGTCGTTTTAGAATGTAAATTATAATATATTATGATTATATAAATATGCTTTATGCTTGTAATTGTAGAAAATTGTAGTCCTTTGTACCTATTAAACATAAAAACTGAATATTTAATTTATATGAATCTTTTGTTCGGTAACCTGTAAAATTTGGTTAGAGATGCTAGGTACCTGTTGAGGGTTATTATTATATTATTGCATACACAGAATGGAGTCTATACTTGGAAGGAATTGATTAGAAGTGTAGTGGGAAAGGCAGGGACACTTAGCTGGTTGGTCGACTGAAGAAGTGTTGTGGATTCACATCCACAATGCTGCTGCTTGCCCATGTAAGATGTTGGATGCTGAAGGGTTTCTCTTTCTTGGAAGTCGCTTCTTGGGCCCAGGTGCTGCGATGCTACTTATTGACCGGCACGTGGTTGGCCCAATGTGTCTATTTATATGCAGGAACTTAATCGTCCTGTCACGGTCGCCACTTGTTTATTAATAAAACAAATTTGGAAGCGACAAAACCAATATTTAATTCTACATCAACAATTTTAACTTTTTTAACATTAACAATTATTTAATGTCGGCGTGGAGTCCATTATTAGAAAAAGGTAAGTGCGGATATGGAAGTCTATTTTTTACAGGGTTGCCATAGATCACGTAACACAGATAACAATAAATGTCACTACACACACTCTGCAAAGGGCGCGTACATTGTGTAAATTTATATACATGAAGTAATAATATCTAATAACTCATTGGAATATTTTTCGCCAAACCTAACCCAAACCAAAAAAAAAACAATATATATATAATCGATCGTCGTTGTGTAAATTGATATACATGAAGTGATAATATCTAATAGCTCATTGGAATATTTTTCGCCAAACCTAACCTAAACCAAAAAAAAAAACAATATATATATATAATCGATCGTCGTTGTGTAAATTGATATACATGAAGTAATAATATCTAATAACTCATTGGAATATTTCTCGCCAAACCTAACCCAAACCAAAAAAAAAAAACAATATATATATATATATATAATCGATCGTCGTTGTGTAAATTGATATACATGAAGTAATAATATCTAATAACTCATTGGAATATTTTTCGCCAAACCTAACCCAAACAAAAAAAAAAACAATATATATATAATCGATCGTCGTTGTGTAAATTGATATACATGAAGTAATAATATCTAATAACTCATTGGAATATTTTTCGCCAAACCTAACCTAAACCAAAAAAAAAAAACAATATATATATAATCGATCGTCGTTGTGTAAATTGATATACATGAAGTAATAATATCTAATAACTCATTGGAATATTTTTCGCCAAACCTAACCCAAAAAAAAAACAATATATATATAATCGATCGTCGTTGTGTAAATTGATATACATGAAGTAATAATATCTAATAACTCATTGGAATATTTTTCGCCAAACCTAACCCAAACCAAAAAAAAAAACAATATATATATAATCGATCGTCGTTGTGTAAATTGATATACATGAAGTAATAATATCTAATAACTCATTGGAATATTTTTCGCCAAACCTAACCCAAACCAAAAAAAAACAATATATATATGATCGATCGTCGTTGTGTAAATTGATATACATGAAGTAATAATATCTAATAACTCATTGGAATATTTTTCGCCAAACCTAACCCAAACCAAAAAAAAAACAATATATATATAATCGATCGTCGTTGTGTAAATTGATATACATGAAGTAATAATATCTAATAACTCATTGGAATATTTTTCGCCAAAAATTTTTCCCCTCCCCTCCGCCTTAATGGGACGCCGCAGGATCGCTTGCGCATAACTACTACAGCGCCCCGGCGGCAAGTCTGCCTAAAAAGGCAGACCACCAAACCAATGGGGCTGCTCCACAGTCAACTCTGCTACGCCAGAGAGGTACCCGGAGCAGCCCCATTAAACCTAACCACCGCCCACCGAAGTGGGCCACCTCCAATCGGCTGCAGAGGACAGGGAGAGCGGCAACGAAACACCGACACTCCTCTTCCCCTGCAGCCCCACCGCGTCCGCCATCGAACGGTGGCGGCCCCGTCTAGGCCGCGGAAGGTAGGGAGAACGGCGCACCGAAATACCGGCACTCCTCTCCCGTCGCGGCCTACTCCTCCGCCGGATGCGGGCCTGCGACCACAGTCCCGCAACCGGCACCCATCATCCGGTTGTGGGACCAAGCGGTCCCACCACCGGTGGCCGCAACGTCTTCGGCTCGAAGCCTAGACGAGCGGCCCCATCCAAGCCATTTGGTCCGCGCCGGATTTCTCCGGTACCACCCGCCGCCCTAAGCGGGTGGCATTCCCCTATCCGCCACCTGGGGACGCGCCCGGTAGGAGTTGGCTTCTCCCCCGGGGGAATATTTTTCGCCAAACCTAACCCAAACCAAAAAAAAAACAATATACATATAATCGATCGTCGTTGTGTAAATTGATATACATGAAGTAATAATATCTAATAACTCATTGGAATATTTTTCGCCAAACCTAACCCAAACCAAAAAAAAAAAAACAATATTTTTATCTATGCACTAACTTTATTATAAAAAAAATTATACACGATGAAATTAAAGATATTACTTTTTATTATTTTTTAACGAATAATTAACAATATTAACAATACTAAAATAAATAAGAGAAGCGATGATGTGAACGTCCGTCCGTTCCGGCAGCCACGACAAAAGTAAGTTAGCCGCTCCAGTGTCGGCGACTCGTGCGTTGTCAAGCGAGCCACCACGCCACCATCACGCCACAAATTACGTCACTCAAGCCACGCCCCTATTCTTGAGCATTCTCCGCTAACACGGCCTCTCCTGACGGCGGAGCGCCCTCGCCCGCTCTTTCAGCTATGGTGACGTCACGTAGGTGCGACGGGCCAGCGATGATGCTATCGTCAGAGCAGCTCTCATTCTCATCACCTGGAAATATAATGTTTACGATGGAATTATGCCAACAAAATAAACCATACCAGCAATAAAATACTGAAAAATTGTAATTCAACAACAGAGGCCGCAGCATGTTCTTAAATACATGAATTTTAACATGTGTCAGAGCCCTCAGGATGACCGAGACAGTGACCGCGGTATATCTCAAAATAAAACAATTATACATAACATGTTATGTGTCAGAGCCCACAGGATGACCAACATGTAATAAAGTACTATTTTTATTATATCGCTTAAGTGATACAATGCAAATAGTCCCTATTACAGTTACAAATATACTAACACTCGAAGAATACGGCGCACACATCTGGTGTCCATTCTCCGTGCCAAGCACTTATATGCTCAGCAGCAGCTTCTGTGGTCTTCCCGAGTGAGCCAGAAATAAGCTTCAGCTCGTATCGACCATGAGGCAATGCGCGCACAACTTTGTACGGACCGCGCATGCCAGAGTCAAGTTTGCCCACAGATTGACTGTTCTTATGTACGAAGACCATGTCATTTTCATGAAAAACATGTGGGGGCTTGCGCCGTTCATTTACTCGAGTGTCTTGCTGTTTTCTGTTTTGATCCAGCAATTGAGATGCTCTTTGTCTGGCCAGCTCACGTAAGGCCTCGCGATTGCCACTTGTTCCTTCAAGGGCCACATCACGCACAACTGAACGGATAACGGGCGTCACACCATCGCTGCCAATTAACAAAAATAAGGGTGAATATTGAGTGGACTTTTGTTTCGTAATGTTCAGAGTGAGCTGCAGTTTCCATAAGACTTCTGACCAACTTTCATTTCTAAAATTAACCTCCACACGAATCATATTCAGAATTGTCCTGCAATATCGCTCAGCCTGACCATTACTCTGATGCGTCTCAGGTGTTATAAAGAATAAACTACTGCCCACGTCTGACACCCATTGTTTAAATAATCTACTTTCGTACATTCTACCTCTATCGACTACAATCTGCCTAGGTGTGCTAAATAAGGATATAGCATTCTCAAAGACACGCTTCAGTTCATTAGCGTCTTGTTTATATATTGGATACAACAAACAGAACTTACTATATGCATCAACTATTAATACAACGAATTTGTAGCCGTTCGACTCGGGGAGAGGACCTAACACATCACTATGTACCGTATCGAAAGGTACGTCAGGTTTTCTCCACGACTGGATCGGCTGCAAAGGTTGACGTGGTACCTTTTTATGTGAAAGACATACTATGCAATGACGTATATATTTGCGGACAAATTGTCTTAAATTAGGGAACCAAAAATGATTTAGAATTAAATCAATTGTTTTATCTGCACCAATATGATGATGCTCATCGTGAAACACACGCAATAGACTAAGGCGGTGACCTTTAGGGATAAAACAGAGAAGTTTAGTAGGCTGACCAGCAGAATCAAACTTATAATACAGAATATTATTTTTTAATACATAACGTGTCCCATCTAGTACACCGTCCTCCAATTTTTGTATTAAGTTTTTGGTTTCCTCGTCCGCATTTTGCGCTACCTGTGCCCAATTACAAGGTCTTCTAATCTCACAAATATTTATCGGATTACGACTTAAATAATCGGCATGAGGTAACGCAGCGCCTTTGCGATACTCTAATACAAAATCATAGTCTTGCAAATAGATCCACCACCGAGCAACCCTCGGTAATAAATCTTTCTTTCGCTGTGTGAGCTTCAAGGCGTTGCAGTCCGTAACTACTTTGAAATGTATACCTATGAGGTAATGTCTGAAATATTGCAACGCCTTGACCACTGCCAGCGTTTCAAGCTCATAAGAGTGGTAACGCGGTTCAGCACCCTGAGTAACTTTACTAAAGTACCCAAACACCCGCTTACTACCACTCTCATGAGTCTGGATTAAGACAGCCCCATAGCCTAGTGACGAAGCGTCAGTGTGCACTTCCGTAGGTAATAAGGGGTTAAAAATGTCAAGAACTGGTTCGCCAGTCAAACGTGTAATAATGTACTGGCGAACTTGCTCTTGTTCGTCACCCCATCGAAACTCAACACCCTTTCGAAATAAATTGGATATGCACATTGTCTTTAATGAATACTCAGGAATATAACGTCTAAAATAACCCGCCAAGCCTAGAAATTGACGTGCTTGTTTTACATTACTGGGCCTCGGTGCCCTTTTCAAGGCTTCTACTTTATGAGCGCTTGGCCTAACCTGACCATTGCTGATTGTTCTCCCCAGATATTTTATTTCGTTAGTAAGGAATTTACATTTCTTTAAATTTATTGAAAATCCGGCTTTAGTTAAAACTTCTAAAACTTCACGCAAAATGAGGAGTCCTTCATCAATAGTCTGGCTAGGCAAAAGCACATCGTCAATATACACTAAGGCCCTTCCTGTTTCAATGAATGTCTTTAGGGTATTTGTGATAATGCGTTGGTAAACAACCGGGGCATTCGCCAACCCATAGGGCATCTTGAGATATTCAAAATGCCCCTCAGGTGTTACAAAACCAGTTTTGTGAATGGAGTCGCTAGCCATCGGTATCTGGTGAAAGCCAGTAGCCATATCAAGACTCGTGAAATATTTGGCATTACCTAATCGATCCACGTGATCATCTATCAATGGCAATGGGTAGCGATCCTTCACAGTATTTGAATTAAGTGCCCGGAAGTCCACGCACATTCTGTCGCTACCGTCTTTCTTCTTGACTAGTAATATTGGACTCGAGAATTCTGATTCTGACTCCCTTATGACCCCTTTATCAAGAAGGTCCTTAATTATATCCCGAACGCGGAGTTTTTCACTATGCGATAGTTTATAAGGCCTATATACAATAAGAGTTTCATTGCTGAGACGAATTTGCATAAATCCGGTAGTAACAGTACTGATCGCGGTACCAGTAATGAAATATTTTGAATATTGTTCAACCAAATTCAACAACTTGTCCTTGTTTTCACCTATCAAAGGAGTATTAATAACGGAGATCAAATTTGACTCAGTCGTCTCAGCAATAAATACCCTTTCCATACGAGTTAATCGTTGAATACCCTTCTTCCTTATATACGTAACCCCTTCTCGGTTCAAAACATCGGTTCCAATTATTATCGGGGTATTCAAAAATTTGTCATGTACTATTTGAAAATCAATTTCTAATGTGATTTCCGGAAACTCTACTGTTAAAGTACTAAAATAACGGGATTCAATATCACGATCACTAATACCGCGTAAAACACAAAAAGAGGGTACTTGCTTGCATTTAAAATACTTCGATACAGAGTCTGACATAGGCGAGATCGTGGACCCACTGTCTATGAGGATATCGACCGGGATACCCTGTATGACCGCCGTAGTTATATCATTCTTTCTATAGTTATCTACAGTGTCACGGCAAAAATTAACATTAGATTTTCCATTAGCCTCGACACGTTGCTTGGCAAAGCAGTCCTCTGTTTTGTGACCTATTTTTTTACAAAACGAGCAAATAACAGACTTTGACTGAGAGGAACTGCTACTTGTTTTTGATGTTGTAGGTTTATCATTTCTAGTAGGTGAATTATGTAATCTTGTACGCTTCGAACAATTTATCTGCTTATGACCAAAGGATCCACACGAAAAACAACCCGTTCTACTAGAACTATGTTCCCTTTTACGCGATAAAGTCGGTGTATTATGAAAACGACTAGAAATGTTGCGGGTATTATGATTTACTTTCGTCTGAGAGGGTTTTACATATATAGACAAGAACTCGACCAGATCATTGGGCATTAATTTTGCATTGATAGCAGCCGCACGGATCTGTGGATCAACTATACCACGGATTACGATCGCCGATATTAATTCGTCACTAAGTCCGTTTACTATACGAAGACGTAACAAAGATCGCCTAGCATACTCCGCATATGTAGGGTAGTTATTAGAATCAGTTTTCATAGTGTCAAAAAGTATATTCGCTACGTCTACCTTCCGCGGACACAAAGGTTTGAACTCACGTTTAAAATTAGTCCAGCTCCGATCGCTAGTAATCCAGTCATTTAACCACACACGAGCGTCCCCCTTTAAGCAGTTACCAATACGCGCCAAACACTCCCTATCGTCCCATTGATGAATGATTCGTAAATGGGCGACCTCGTCACACCAAGTATTAATATCATTTATATTAGGATCAAAATTCGATATATAAACATTATGATTAGACCTTACCGGAATTAGTCCATTGATTGCACTTACAATCTTGTCGGCTACCTCAATAGCAGCGCTATCATTGGCGGAGACCTGCGAAGCGTGCACAGACGGCAGTGGAGGCGTCACACACGTCGTTCGCGATGTAGATGGTGCACGCGACACTATGGTGCCAACCGCCGGACCCGGCGACTCCACTACGGGCTGCCCGCCAATGGTAGCCACACTAGTTGAACCTAACCTGGAATTGTCTTCCAACACATTCAGACGAGAAACAATCGCCTGGAGTTGTTGGAGCAGCCCAGGGCTCGGAGAACGTTCACATGTCCTACTTTTATTTTTTCGTTGACTTGTACTTGATTTCGGCATTATAAAAAGCTGACGAACTTTCACTCAAAACTAAAAAGATTTACAAAAACAGTTACATCAGAATGCCACAGCAGGCTTAGGGACACACACCAAGCTATAGAAACTTAATGCGTATCCCACTTCTGATTTTATCTATGCACTAACTTTATTATAAAAAAAATTATACACGATGAAATTAAAGATATTACTTTTTATTATTTTTTAACGAATAATAAACAATATTAACAATACTAAAATAAATAAGAGAAGCGATGATGTGAACGTCCGTCCGTTCCGGCAGCCACGACAAAAGTAAGTTAGCCGCTCCAGTGTCGGCGACTCGTGCGTTGTCAAGCGAGCCACCACGCCACCATCACGCCACAAATTACGTCACTCAAGCCACGCCCCTATTCTTGAGCATTCTCCGCTAACAATATATAATCGATCGTCGTTGTGTAAATTGATATACATGAAGTAATAATATCTAATAACTCATTGGAATATTTTTCGCCAAACCTAACCCAAACCAAAAAAAAATATATATATATATAATTGATCGTCGTTGTGTAAATTGATATACATGAAGTAATAATATCTAATAACTCATTGGAATATTTTTCGCCAAACCTAACCCCAAAAAAAAAACAATATATATATAATCGATCGTCGTTGTGTAAATTGATATACATGAAGTAATAATATCTAATAACTCATTGGAATATTTTTCGCCAAACCTAACCCAAACCAAAAAAAAAAACAATATATATATATATAATCGATCGTCGTTGTGTAAATTGATATACATGAAGTAATAATATCTAATAACTCATTGGAATATTTTTCGCCAAACCTAACCCAAACCAAAAAAAAAAACAATATATATATAATCGATCGTCGTTGGGTAAATTGATATACATGAAGTAATAATATCTAATAACTCATTGGAATATTTTTCGCCAAACCTAACCCAAACCAAAAAAAAAAAAAAAAACAATATATATATATAATCGATCGTCGTTGTGTGAATTGATATACATGAAGTAATAATATCTAATAACTCATTGGAATATTTTTCGCCAAACCTAACCCAAACCAAAAAAAAAACAATATATATATAATCGATCGTCGTTGTGTAAATTGATATACATAAAGTAATAATATCTAATAACTCATTGGAATATTTTTCGCCAAACTTAACCCAAACCAAAAAAAAAACAATATATATATAATCGATCGTCGTTGTGTAAATTGATATACATGAAGTAATGATATCTAATAACTCATTGGAATATTTTTCGCCAAACCTAACCCAAACCAAAAAAAAAAACAATATATATATATAATCGATCGTCGTTGTGTAAATTGATATACATGAAGTAATAATATCTAATAACTCATTGGAATATTTTTCGCCAAACCTAACCCAAACCAAAAAAAAACAATATATATATATAATCGATCGTCGTTGGGTAAATTGATATACATGAAGTAATAATATCTAATAACTCATTGGAATATTTTTCGCCAAACCTAACCCAAACCAAAAAAAAAACAATATATATATAATCGATCGTCGTTGTGTAAATTGATATACATGAAGTAATAATATCTAATAACTCATTGGAATATTTTTCGCCAAACCTAACCCAAACCAAAAAAAAAACAATGTATATATTATCGATCGTCGTTTTGTAAATTGATATACATAAAGTAATAATATCTAATAACTCATTGGAATATTTTTCGCCAAACCTAACCCAAACCAAAAAAAAAAACAATATATATATAATCGATCGTCGTTGTGTAAATTGATATACATGAAGTAATAATATCTAATAACTCATTGGAATATTTTTCGCCAAACCTAACCCAAACCAAAAAAAAAAACAATATATATATAATCGATCGTCGTTGTGTAAATTGATATACATGAAGTGATAATATCTAATAGCTCATTGGAATATTTTTCGCCAAACCTAACCCAAACCAAAAAAAAAAACAATATATATATAATCGATCGTCGTTGTGTAAATTTATATACATGAAGTAATAATATCTAATAACTCATTGGAATATTTTTCGCCAAACCTAACCCAAACCAAAAAAAAAACAATATATATATATAATCGATCGTCGTTGTGTAAATTGATATACATGAAGTGATAATATCTAATAGCTCATTGGAATATTTTTCGCCAAACCTAACCCAAACCAAAAAAAAAAAACAATATATATATAATCGATCGTCGTTGTGTAAATTGATATACATGAAGTAATAATATCTAATAACTCATTGGAATATTTTTCGCCAATCCTAACCCAAACCAAAAAAAAAACAATATATATATAATCGATCGTCGTTGTGTAAATTGATATACATGAAGTAATAATATCTAATAACTCATTCGAATATTTTTCGCCAAACCTAACCCGAACCAAAAAAAAAAAAACAATATATATAATCGATCGTCGTTGTGTAAATTGATATACATGAAGTAATAATATCTAATAACTCATTGGAATATTTTTCGCCAAACCTAACCCAAACCAAAAAAAAAAAACAATATATATATAATCGATCGTCGTTGTGTAAATTGATATACATGAAGTAATAATATCTAAAAAATGCCTTACATTATTTTGGAAAAGAGCTGATACTCTTACACTGCTGGACCGATATTAACCAAACATAGCTAAGAACCACCGCAAGGAAACTGGCTTTCAAATGAAAAAAAACCGCATCGAAATCGGTCCATCCGTTTGAGAACTACGATGCCACAGACGGACACACATACATACACAGACAGACAGACATCGACGTCAAACTTATACCACCCCTCTTTTTGCATCGGGGGGTTAATAAAAGAAATCTAAGGATAACATAAAGGGATAACTGTCACTTGAATCACGAACACGAACAGATGTCTGAAAAAAAAGTTTAATGCAGTTTTCAGCAATAGATAGAGTGACTAAAGAGGAAGGTTTATATATAGTATAATACATGCATATTACCTATAGTACAGAAAAGCCGAGAAATTCAAAGATTTGTATTTCATACTAATAGTTAAAACGTACCGCTAATGATAAATTAAATTCTTTACTTTTGACTTTCTTTTATATACCTTTCTTTGAAATTAATTTTAATATATACTTACGTATAAAACACTGCGAGCGATGTTAAACAATTCTGTAAAAGTGAAATATTGAAACAAAATGCGATGAGTTTCGAAGGGTAAGTGCTCTTTTGTTGAATGATCTCATGCAGTGCTTTCGCGATAGAATGAAATGATTAATGGAAGAAGAATTATTAAAATATTGTTTTCAATTAATCCGGCAACTTAACATTTACAACATAAAATATATAGTAGGGGAGGACTGTATACAGGTTTATGTCTTAACGTAAAATGTCAGCAATGCATTTAGATTGATTGTAATAGTTTGTTTTTAAATAAATTTCAATACTGGCTCGTATTGTTTTAAAAAATATTTTATGTACAGATTTCGCTGTGCTACTATTTTATTATATGTATAGATTTGGACTCAATTGACATTAATAATTGATTGTAAGTACCTACTTAAATATTTATATCTCCGTAAACAATTTTGACTCTGAGTCATACAATGAATCTAATTTTATTGGGAGACATCTTTGTATAGGATTCGTTAAGAAAAAAATCCCCGTTTAATTGCTAAGGTAAGCAGAAGCGACAAGTTCGGGGGAGAGTGTAAATAATGAAATGAAATCATTATTCTGAACGCGTACACTTGCAGTTGGTGAGTTGAAATTGCTAGTTTTAGAAGGTAGAGCGCCTTGCTGGCGTAAGCGTACGGTGAAACTAGAGTTAAGTTTAACTATATTGAGGTAGTTAGTTAATTTATTGTTCTAATTAATTTAAGTAGTAGGTAATTGTACTAATATTATAAATACAAGGATTTGTGATTTTTGATCCTCTTCCACGTTATTTCGTCTGATACCTTTATTTTATCATACTTTTAAATAAACTATCTTTTCGGATTTAACGCGGAATTTTGATTCGAATTTTTGTTTCTCAAAGTTTCGAATGCTTTAAAGCTATCAGGATCACGGATGATGTTCTCCTGGCCGATTCCGACCACGGCGGCTAATCTCATTGAGACTAGCCAACTGCGCAGGAGATATTATAGTGCACAAGTGTACGCGCAGACACAAGTGCACTCTCTATTCCTGTCACTCTCATACTCCGGTGGGACGACTACTCGACACGACCGGTGAGAGTTAAGGCGCAGGACCGACGGCTTTACGTGCTCTCCGAGGCACGGGTGTGAAACACCGCCAACTTCCCAACTCCGGGCTGTTACTGAGGCTTACTATACAGAAAGACTCAATAACTAAACTTGGCCCGACCCGGGACTCGAACCCAGGACCTCCGAATGTGCAGCCGTACATGCTAGCCACTACACTACCGAGGCACATCGTACATTATTTATTTACGGTAAATTTATACGTAATGTTTTACGTTCTTACTGCACAACTTTTATTTACCGCATCACGGAAAACCCACTTCAGGGATTTTAATGAAATTTTTGTATGATGATAGCTGGTTATCCGGGTCCACATACAGGATACTTTTTACTGCGAAAAAATATCTCATCTGTAAGAAATCTATACTAAACATTAAAACGTAACAAAGGATGAACCCTCGCAATGAATATACTATGCTGATACTATGAAGTTTCACTTCTACCATGCGTGAATTGCACACACGCGCACTTTTTATACAGTTTAAAGGCGCTGTAAGTTTTCAGTGAAACGCCTAGTTTTTCATCACAAAGCATAATAAATTGGAAAAAAAAATTGTACTTGTGTCCTATATACGCTATCTTTTACTTTTAAATAGAGATTTATCAATTACAAAAATGACAGTTTTTCGACTTCATTTAAAGTTTATTATGATTTTTTACAGTAAATAGGTGCATTTTTAGCCGAATAAAAAATAGCCTACAACCCTCGGCGGTAATGTAGGCTCCTATTCGTGAAAGAATTTACAGAATCGGAACAGTAGTTTAAGAGATAAATATAAAACTTACAAACTTAGATATTTTATTCTTTATAATATTAATGCAGATATTTTTTTAATCTAAAGTATTTGAACAAAATAGTAAGAAACAACACAAAAACATTTTTTCCTCGATATTTTGAGCGATGAGAATCTAGTTTTTACCAATTTTAAAAATACATTTTGATATATCTACTAATAGTTTAGTTTTTCAAATTATTGTACACTATTTTGTAACCGACTTTATTTTACGCGATATCTTCACCAATATTTAACCGGTTTTAATGAGTTTCTATTTAATTATTGCCATTTGGTACCAACGATAAAATTAAAAATTGACATAATTTACCATTTCTTAATATCCATACTCCCATACTTAACATTATACATACTTGTAAAAAGTGTTTGTTAGATTGTCATTTTTTCCCGTCGAAACAGAGTGACAGATTAGCGTGGTTTTATATGTGGAGATAGTAGGAGAAACGTAGAGTTTTTACCGTGGGATATTATATCATTCCCATGGGAAAACAAGTTTTAATAGAACTCAAAAAAATATTTATGATCAAAATTACTTGAAACTTAATACTTTCTTAGAACTTACTTGAAACTTGTTATTAATGCTCTTCATAATACAATTAAATAAATACGTGTTTTAGCATTTTTCGAAATTCATTTTATAAGAGGGTAAAATAGAGGATGAAAAATTTTATTGAAACCTACCTCTTAGAGTTTTGTCGTTCTGCTAGTGTGTATAATATATTAAAAAATGGTAAATTATGTTAATAATTGCAGACGTGAAATTTAATTAAAATGCAATCCTAGTTCCGATTGCATACAAATTTTCAAAATTTATTAATTAACTAGCAGTACCTGTGGCTTCGCCCGCGTTTAAAACAACTAAAAAAATATTGAACTCTTTGGCTTTATGTTATAACTAATAAGTATTATTATTCGTTTAAAGGCTGTAATGATTTTCAAACGTGTGAGTATGATTTTAACTCGCGCTTTGAGGGTTCCGTTTCGCCGTATATGTGTTGGTTTTACTAATATCTTTATTCTTTACATTTACACACTAAAATATTTTTTTACGTTTTCATAATATGTCTGCATCTAGAAAAATGCAATCCTGTGTATTAATATTGCAACCTATTTTTATTTTGTATGTGTTTGATTGTCATTTGTTTTGTGGACCAATAAACATAAATAAATAAATACATTCTTTATTACTCGCAAAACCTTCAAAAACCGACTTCCAGGCACTGAAAAGTAAAAAATAACTAAACGGAGATTTTCATTTAGAATAGATACCTAATCAGATATTTTCGAAGTCGGTATGCTTTGATTTGTATTGGCTGGCACCGACTTCGAAAATATCTGAGTACTGATCAGGTATCTATTCTAAATGAATAGCATATTTATTTTTGCATAGTTATTTTTTACTTTTCAGTGCCTGGAAGTCGGTTTTTATTGTTTTGGTTTTAAATATTTTTCTATTTCAGTGTAGATGTAATAAGCAGGTAATTTGTAAGAAGAAAGATTTTTTTAAACATATTCGATTAAGCCATTTATTCAGACTCCTAATGACAGTCACAACCCATCTAGGTGTAGAGTTCTCATCAAATAAATCAAGCGCAAACACCAGATAATCGCTGTAAATTGTTGAGGAGTTCCCTCGACTGTCTTTCAGCTCCATCACCAGATAGACTCCAGACCTTCATTAAATAGTAGGGCTTTAAAGTACTTAATGAAAAGAATTAACAAACGCACTAGTCGCCACTACGATTTTCGAAGGTTCCACTCGATTTGTCTGGGATGCCATCATCAGATCCTGGTTTCCTTATCATGGCTTCCTACCCTTGGGATATCTCCTTACCAACAAAAAAAACGGTCGAATTGAGAACCTCATCCTTTTTAAAAGTCGGTTGAAAATAAGCTCGTGTTTCTTTTTATAGTAAATTCTGTACATTAATTTTCGTTTATAATAGTTAGCAAACTCCACTATCTCTATATTTGGTACATTTTTCTACTCCATTATACGAAATTTAGAGGAAGAGCGTACAATAATACAACTCGCATACAATGTTTGCTACTTTAGAATCATGTAACTTGGCTAATATAGCATTTTTAAATAACAGACTAAAATCTACGTTATTTTAAAGGTCATATGTTATATACAACTAAAACTTACATGCCCGATTTCACCAACGTTACCTAAGGTTAAGGGATCCCCTAAGCACGGTTAGGGGTCTGTTAGGGGACAGTTTCTGTTTCACCGACAGTTAGGGGTCACCTAAATATTAAAAGGCCCCCTAAATTTAGGTGCTCGAAATATGGGCTTAAAGACGATCGTAAAACGAAATTTAATTTAGGGGCTAGTTTAGTGGACTTATGAGATAGGAATCACATACGGAGGTAGCTTATGGGTTGTTGGTGAAATCGGGTAACAGTCTCCCTCCTTTTTTAAGCTAAATCATCCGTTACATATAATATAAAGTGCCATTTTTTTAATTTCCATTGAATTCATATTCTGTCTTGTATTTGTTTTAATATGTTGTCTGTATGAATTTGTAATATCATGTGTACATTATGTAATCTAAATTCAGTTAACTTAGTATACGTTAAAAAAGTCGGGAAGTTAGAATTAAATTAAGAACTTCTTTGTATACCACATTGGTAGATGCTCTGTCTGGTTTTGGATTGTGCTAAAATTTCCATGTAAGAAGCAATGCTCTTCTAGGTCTATGCCTGCTACTTTTAACGACTGTCTTGAGATTTATTAATGGTCATTGCAAAACAAACTTTAAGGAGGAATTACAATAGATTAAAATATTCAAAGGCGTAGTCAGAGGCTATCAGTGGTATTAGAGGCAGGAATAGTGATTCTCCCCCGACTCCGAGTACATCCAGCAAACACAGTGTCTCGCAGTCTAGTCCCATTACATAGCTTAGGTGGCTTATTCATTATAGGTGCACCAACCTTCAGAAGGAATTTATGAGAAAAGAGGAAAGGAGGCCTGGTGGGTTAACTCTGTTAAGGAACTCCACATGAGATTTTAAATTACTGAATCGACAGACCTATATTCTATTTCCACCCTTCAAAGGACATAAGCAGAGTTTTATTAAAAGCAGTAGCACTATTGGTTTTGGGGTTCAGTGTATCACGTTTACAAAACCAAGTCAAGACTTTCTTTGTCCATCTATTAGAAACATCAAGAAACACTCTAGCTAGATTTTCTCTCTCGCGCGCTCTAGGTCTGTTATAGAATTTGTCCATAACTCTCCTTTTGATTTGGAATAATCTCCTTTCTCTATTTCATATCTCACTCAGCAAGTGTGCACTTTTGGATAACTTAAACTATGTTACTCTCTTTGAATATATTTCGTACGAGGATTTCAACTCGGGTGAGATTTAGCGGGAGTTTAAACGCAGCGTAAGCCGTTTTACATTGGCCATTGCGGATTGCCGGACTTCACATGTCTTTTGAAAACTTGCTAGGTTCTCTTGGACATGCATTATATATGTAAATAGGTAAAGTTTGTGAGTTCGTGAGTTTGTGATTTTGTGAGTTTGTGACATTGTAGGGGGTAATCACTGGATCTACTGAAACGATTTAGATGAAATTTGGTAAGAAGATAGTTGGAGGCCCTGGAAAAGACATAGGATACTTTTTATCCAGGAAATCACCCCTTAAAGGAGTGAAAATGGGGATGAAAGTTTGTATGGATATCAAACTAGGGATGAACCCGAGCGAAGCGTGGGTGAATCGCTAGTAACTATAAATTTGAAAGACTACCTACTAATTTTCATCTATAGCAACTATTAATTTAAGTTTATTATATTAGTTTGTATAATGAGATTTAGGATTAAATCTGTACGTTTTGTTATGAAAGATCGGGGTCTCTTATTACAGGCAAAAATTACTTGCATAAAAGAGGACCTCAACCACAAACTTTGTCGACTCTGTATCTGTTTATGCAAATAAAATATTTTAATTTTATATTTAACGGAAATTATAATTATAAAAAATAATAAATTAAAATGGTATGAAATAATAACAAGACAGACATTTATATATATGGCCCATTTATTCTATTATAAAAGTACATAATATCATCTTATAATAAATATTTTTTATAATGGGTTTTAAGTAAATATTATTCTTTCGTTTATATGATAAAATGTCTTCACTTCATAATTTATAAAATATTTACAGCCATTATGTTTAAAGTACAAAAATAACTCACTATCTTTATATAAAAGTATTATTTAAATAAAAGTAATGGTAACTTAAGTACTCAACGGTAACCTAACTGGATGCGACGTGGTAACTGAGAATTAAATTAAGAAAAAATAGCTAGTACCAAAAAATTATATGTTAAATGAAAGTTTCTAAGTATGACGCATATAATGTAAAGACAAACATGTTTATAGATTAAGAATATAGTATCATAAAAAGTAAACATTATTACACAGTTACACATAAACAGACGCCCGACTGAATCTTTGCATTCATACATAAATAAATACTTTAAATTCCAAAATAACATTATATTGAGCGGATTTAGTACCAAAGGACACTACAATTATAATTTATGGCGGTACAAAATCTACAGACTGCTAGAATTTCACTTAACTCTAATAACCTTAATTAATCTTAGTAAGTATTTTCTCACATTGACTTTATTCTAACTGACTTTCCTTAAATATTGTTAGCATTGTCGAAGAATTGGTTGAATATTAATTTCAAAATGCTGAAGAAAATATGGCTAAAAATAGATAAAAGTAAGTAATTTGAAGAATCTTAAATGCGTTTTTTAAAAAGATAATATTTACCATACAAAATTTTTTATACTTAGATATTGAATGTCCACATTATAAATTGAATACATAATATAAAATGTATCATAATATAAAAAAAAATACACATGATATTTAAAAAACGTTATCTTGCATTCTGATTCAGTGAAAAAGATTAAACCGTTAAAAATGCAGTCTGTAGCATTTTACAACTATATTTATGTAAATCCATTAAACGCCCGGCTATTTTCTTACAATACCACAAGTCATGTGTATCTTTCTAGATCCTTAATTAATATGTTTTTACAAAAAGTTAAAAATATTCTTTTGGAAAATCTTATTGGAATAAACATTATTATCGATACAGAGGCCGAAGCTATAGTTTTTAGAATGTCTGTCTGTCTGTTTGTCTGTTACCGCATCACAAAAAATCCCTGGAGGGATTTTAATGAAATTTGGTGTGATGGTAGCTGGTTATCCGGGTCAACATTTAGGATACTTTTCACTGCGAGAAAATGTCTCATTTCTGCGAAAAAATACAAAAACTGCAATGAAAGAGTATACTAATATGTAAAACCTACGAATTTTTATTTTTAGTCATCTAGATGCGGGCGGAGTCGCGGGCAATGCTAGTATTGTATAAAACTACGATATATATATAACAAATTCAGATACGGATACGAACTATAGACCTTAATATGACCTTAATATGTTTTAATTTCTTTATGTATACCAAATTCTACTTTAGTACAAAATATGAAAAGCAGAAATCGTATTTCTGCGTTCTATATTTTGTACGCACGTGTGCGTACATAATAATAATAAAATCGACGTAAATTCCATAACTTTTAAAACCTATGCACCTGTATGTCGCAAATACAAAAATAACGAGCGTATTATATAAAAAAGCCGTAGAAAAAATTAATTTAACTTAGTAAAGGGGAGACGTAAAATTAGCGGCTCGACGGAGTACATGTGGCTGTATAGGAACGTAGCCGCCCCCATATCCAGCCTCCACGACACGCAACACTCGGACGTTGATCTGTAATTTTAAAGGCATATTAAAAATACAAAATAAATAAATATTAAATATGTTAACCTATTCTAGTTCCATGGTAAGCTACGAGGCCTGTGTTATGGATACCAGATAGATGATACACTACACATATATAACTTTAAATACATACATACTATTATAAATATAAAGCCATGATTTTTCATTCACATCGTACGTTATTTATTTACAGTAAATTTATACGTAATGTTTTACGTTCTTACTGCACAACTATTATTTACCGCATCAGGGAAAAACCACTGAAGGGATTTTAATGAAATTTGGTATGGTGATAGCTGGTTATCCGAGTCAACATATAGAATACTTTTTACCGCGGGAAAATATCTCATTTCTGAGAAAAAATACAAAAACTGCAAAGTAAGAGTATACTAATATATAAAACCTAAGAATTTGGTTTTTGGTCATTTAAACGCGGGCGGAGCCGCTGGCAATGCTAGTAACTTAGAAAGAAATAATAGATCTCTCTCCATTCGACGACGCGGCAAGGAGGACAATACTAGGTTGTTTTGGTATACGGTAGAGAATTTATATTGAAGATACTTTAAAAATCTGTTTTGTACTTTTTCTAATATTACAATATGAGTTTTGTAGCTAGGATTCCATACTATGCAAGGTCACACAAGCGATTTATGCAGTAGCATAAATGAAGTCCCTACTAACTCTAAGAACAAGCAAGCAAGCATTTTATAAGCTTTAGCGGTAATTTGACTAATGTGATATTTAAAATTCATTTTATTGTCAAGGTATATAACCAAATCACGAATCTCAGTCACCCTGTCCAATTTATCATTTATTTAAATAATAATCGTGTCTTATAAATCGTGTTTAGCTTGAGAAAGAGATGACATTACAATTCTTTACATTTAAGAATAAAAAATTGTTGGAACAGTACCGAATCAGCCCATCTAGATCGTTTTGTAAAAGAAAACAATCTAACGGATTAGAAATAACTCTAAAAATTTTCATATCATCAGCATAAAATAAGATTGATGAGGGTTGAAATACTAGAGAGATATCATTTATATATAAATTGAACAAAAGTGGATCGAGATGTGAGCCTTAGGGTACTCCCGAGATCACTGGAGTAAAAGTTGAGCAATACCCTTTAATAGTCACTGCTTGACTTCTATCGCGCAGATAGGACGTGAACCAACGAAGCAAATCGCCGTGTATACCCACTTCTTCAAGTTAATTTATTAACACATGATGAGATATTATATCGAATGCTTTAGAATAGTCGGTATACACAACGTCTACCTGATAGCCCTGTTCCATAACAGAACCGACATGATGGACTAATTCACAAACATTAGTTTCAGTTGACCTCTTCTTATTAATGAACTGTTTTCATTTTCGTCTCTCCTTGAGAACATACCTCATGCTTCGATACGGAACGCTTGAAGTACTTCTGGAAGCGCGTGGAGAGAGCCCACACGGCGCCATTATCGCGCTCCGCCCATCGCACATCAGCACAAAACTGCAGTTTCTCGCTATCTTGGGCTAGAACTCTGGAAATAAATTACAATTTACAGTTTTATAAAAACTCTGATGATATATTAATTTTATATATTTATTTATATAATATATTCTTTATATCACAAAAAGTAGTCATACAAAAAATACATTTGAAATGACGAAAATATTTTGAAATGAACTTTGAAAGTGACGTGGATCATGAAGATTTCTTCCAGTCAACCTATGTATGTAGGATATATTATTAAGTAGCGAGACAGAAACAGAAAGTACAGAGAAAAATTTTAAAGCGCTCTCCCATCGGATTTTAAGGAGTATGCTCTATAGCACCGCAGCACGTACCGAGAAAGAGTTTTGTAAAAACTTGGTGTTAGTTCTCAGTATCTCAAGCATCGATATGATGCAGGGCCGCCTGGAACGTGTGGGAATCGGAAGCAGGTTAAACCGGGAACGAAGGTAAGAAGGAAAATTGAAATTATGAAGAATATTAAAGTTTAAACAGAAACAAAAAGATGTGGATATCATGGCGAAAGCGGACAGGGAGCCATTGAAATTGAGCTCGGTAGTCGGAAGCATGAACATACTTACGTAGTCCATAGGTACAACGTATGGCGAGATTTTGGAGACTCAAGTTTATTCAGTAGCTCATCTGTCACATCCAAATATCATAGGTATATCGGCGTAGTCGAGTATAGTCAATAAAAGATATTGCGCAAGCATAACATTGGTTTTGAAGGGAAGAAAAAATTGGAGACTCAGAAATCGTATTGAAGAGCATATTATAATTTTATAAAATAAGATTTCTGAGAATAACATATAAAGAAAGTCAGTAGCAACTCTTTCAAGTTAATTTAAATTTTTATCCGACTGCCAAGGTTTTTGGTTTGGTTTGGTTTTTTCATACCTATGCGAGTTGGTAATAGGATTCCAAGCGGCAATAGCTGTTTCAGTAATAGGACTAAAGATAATAGTATCATCTCGTGGATCTACAGCAATTGCTATCCCTTGAGAGGATTTTCGTCCAACTAAATTAACTGGCAAATCAGTTCCTTCGGCTGGTGGACCCGATGCTAAAACTGCTGTTGACACACTAAATATCCTGGAAACAAAGAAACATTTATGAGTTGAGATAGATAGATTAACTAATAAAATGTAAATGTTAAACATCGTGTAAGTAATAATTAGTGTTTCTGTAACATTAGCTCTACATTTCATAAAGTACTCGTAACAAAAACCATAAGGTATTGTTATAACATACATACATACACTCTACATATATTCTTTTGGATAGCCAGAATATTAATAGTTTAAGAGATCGAGATCGAATTAGTTAACAGCTATTGCTGCCAAAACATACACTAGAAAGTAGTGAATTATGATATCCAATTTAATGTTTGACTTAAGACAATAAAACGGTGAGTTCGTATATGCAATTGTAGCAGCATTGAAGTATGTAGTTATCATAATTTAACTTGTTTAAACACTTTGTTTATATTGAAATTATAATGAAAAATGATCATAAATATCGCTGATGATGTTTTCGAAACCAAAACATGCTATAATAGCCAACTTCAATCTCGCCTTTTTTTTAACGTTGGGAAACGCATTTACGCACGAGGTGTGGGACTCACCGGCGAAGCCAGTACTACCCACTAAAACCCAACAAAACCTTCCCCCGTTTTAATGGGGCGTCGCAGGATCGCTTACGCATTCAACTACGACGCCCCGACGGCAGGTCTGCCGAAGCAGACCACAGCACAACAACCACGGGGTTGCTCCAAGGTCCACTCTGCTATCAGAGAAGTACCAGGAACAACCCGCATGGTACACCGCCCTCCAAAGAGGGCCACCTCCCGCCGCCCACCGAAGCGGGCCACCTCCTAGTGCGTTTCTAGGCTTCGCGCCCGGCTGTATTACCGGGCACTACTGAGCCCCCCCACCACGACAAGGTCAACGCACGTTGGGGGTGAAATTTCAATCTCGCCTGGTTCAACCTGGTTCAACTGGAAAAACTCTTTTATTAATGTGCAAACGCCAAAAAAAAAAGAAGGATACGGATAAGAAATAAAATGTGTATTGTTATATTATATTATGGCTAGTTATTTTACCTGTCAGTTGCTAAAGGCTGATAATACAAAAGCCCTTGAGCGGGTGAATAAGCTACGCCAATGATGCCGTCCATAAGAGTAAATTTCTCTCCAAGAATGTCGTATTCTCCAAGATCAGGGTCGGGGTACATCGAAGCATGGGTCACACGCCACGCATTGTCGCGGCGACCGTCGTATACGATGATACCTGAATCAAACAATGTTTAATTGAAAAGAAGTAAGAACATATTGTATATGCTTATATTTATTGTGCATTTCTTTATTTAAACGTGCTAAGTTTTAGCCCTACTAGTCTAATTTAAAAAAAAAATATTTTATATCCTACTTGTTAAGGCAGGTTTATTGACTATTACGACCCTTCAGAGACAAAAATTGAGATCTTACACATAAATAAACTACGCGAGTGGAGTTGAAGGCAAAAACTAGTATAATATTTTATTACATTATGGCGATATTAATTAACAAAAAAAATTATATTTATCGCTACATTTCATAACATATCTATTTTAGTTTATTTAAACAAAAAACTATGTGTTGCACGATATTTTATAAATTGGTACAAAATCTTACTTCAAAATTTAAACACCCAAAAAACTATTAATAAAGAATAATTATTAATAGTTTTTTTAAACCAACTACATTAGACTTCTATACTACGAATAAGTCACTCTTAAGACATACAAAACAAAAAAATAATGTAAAATTAGAGCAAGCTGTTATGTTATCCTTTATATATATGAGGTACTCTTTACTTACTCAGTAATTCATTATTTCTTTTATAAAACATACTTTGTACTTTCAATGCATTAAGCTTAATACGATTGGAATAATATTGTTGGTTTTTATGGATTTAATTTACCCATTACATTTCTTGAACTTAAAATTTAAGATAGATAGCTTATAATTTCTAGTATCGTCTAACATTTATTAATCACCGACATATTATGTTCTTTTAGTTTTGTAAAAAGATTTTAGCCTTAATGCTGCATCACTGGTTGACTACAATAAATAAAATGTTGACTAAAATGAAGTATATATAATAATTTAAACACAATTTAATGTACTAAATAGAGTGAAAACACCAATTAAAATTAAATTAGCAATAACGTTGATTAATGTATCTGAAAAATATATTACGGCGCTATGCGAAAAATCAGGTCAGTGTGTAGTTAGAGTTTGTGCCTGATAAATATTTAATAGGACGGATCAGTTTCATCGATTGACCGTTCCGGCAATAATTCAAACATTTGCAACAAGTAGACCCGTTTACATTTATGTAATTTTTGGAGAAAGCCGTGCTCGGACACACGTCGTTGGCTTGCCTAAACGGTGAAGAATTCGCGTTAAAACGGAATTAAAATATTTTAATTTTAAATGGCTACATTCGAGAAATAATATACGTTTTTTTTTATTAACAACAATAAAAAAGTAGTAATAAAATGGCAAGTTATATTTTATGTAAATTGCCGTGAAAAAAATCGATATAAAATACATAATATTACAAGGAAAAGAATAGGTACATAGATATATATTACTATAAAATGCACCATTTGTATGCGTGTACGTGCATACATAATATGTGTTATTCCATTACGTTAAAAAACACTATAAAACAATTATTTATTTACTGTAAAATTTTACTCAGAAATTACGAGTTCAGAATTTCCAAGAGCAATTATTAACGTGGAGTTTCTATATTTATATATTTTATTTGAAATTTACCATAACATATAGTAACATATACTTAGTAACTTCCTAACATTATAAATTAAAACTAGTGAAATTGTACAGGCGATAACAACCTTCAGTTGTTAATATTGTAAATTTGTATAACTTTCTTTGCTTTAAATAATTTTAATCATGTAACTATCCTATATTAGTATTATATAGTTTTAAAAAAAAAAGTTTTTCACCTAACTTAATCACAGAGTATGCATATGGGAAGAAGCGGCCATTCCCAACACAAGTATCCTCGGATTACTTACTGGGAAGACTCGAACACAAAATGTAAAGATGATTAAGAAATAAAAACTATTTTTATTTTATTATTTATTTATTTTATATAGTGTTAATTGTAATCTATAATTTTAGAACTTTTATTAATTTAGTGACATGGTATGGTATGTTCGGGCTATTTTCCGCAACTCGACGACTATGCGCCTATTCTGCGTGTTTATGTAGTGACATATTAAAATTAATATGCCATTGAATTAGAACTCTTAAATTTATATCATGTAATATAATAGTGTAGAGAATTTATAAAAAATCTATCTATAGTTAATAAACAGCTTAATGGGGCCAACTATATCATATACAATGCATGCCAATAATTAAAGACCGTTCAATTTGTTTTCCTTTTAAATCATTGTTTGCAATAATTAAGTTGTATACTCCGCGGCGTGAATCACGCGATTTGTTCCGCTACAGTAAAATAAAATTAATAATTTTATGATATTTATAGCGTACCTACAAAATTCTAGATAATTTTGCTTTTTTAAAGTACAAGCCGTGGAAGAAAGATTATATTTTGTATGTAAATTTATAATATTTTTTAACGTTCATATTTTAGGGACGCACGCTTACGGTAAAGAGAAAGAGGAGAACTTTTATTTTGTTTTCTATGGGTACACTAAAGTTTGTCGATATTTCAACAATTATGTGTATTAAGTTTAAATAATTAGTATTTAAATTATATTTTAATCCCTAGAAATATAAAAAATAAATTAGAACAAATATTTTAGGTCCACTTAATATGGATGCTTTATTGTATTATTATTTTAGATAAACAAATAAAGAATATGTCTCTTTACATAGATTTGAATTATTTATTACTTTTTCCGGGCTCTTTAGCTATAAACGTTTTTCTATTTTTATTTTCGACGATGATATCATTTTTGCTGTATCAGAGTTGTTGTTGTTGTTGTAAATGTCTGTTTATTATTATCCAACACTTAACAGCAAAAATGATGAATTATTTTGACTTTCTTTAATAATGTATATATGTAATTCTATAGTTCGTATTATAAAAATCAAGTTGAATCGCATTTAAACTACTTATACGAGTAAATATGAAGTTTCCTGTATCTGATAAATATTTTCTCCCTATTTCGTAATGTGTCTCACGTTATTTATACACTTAAACAGAAAAACCTATCCTTCACATTTATTTTTAAATCAATAAAAACAGTAAAATTAATATTTATAAATTTAACATACTGTTACATTATACCTACTCCAACTTGATAAGAAATGCGAAATTGAGTTAAAATAACAAATAATAATATATCTATATGGGTAAATTACTAGAGCTTAAGAAAAACCTGTTCGTTATAAAAACAAAGAAAATGTCTGTTTATTATTATCCAACACTTAACACCGATTGCGGCATAGATTATTATTTTTTAGCTCTTCGAGTTTTCTATTCGAACTGAATGTCAGATATAACTTGAATTTTTAAAATATTAATAACCTCACATCACTAAAGTGAGGACAGCTCACGGATAAATATTATCAAAGTCATATTTAAACTGCAAACTCCTTACCAGGCGCTACGGTGTCAGTGATGTAGGCAAAAATATTGTCACATGTAGCAGAATGTCGGGAGGCTGATGATCTGCTTTCATCTAATACTAAATTGGTCAGAAGGGAACTCGGGCGCAGCAGTTCACGTGGGAAGTAGACGCTTCGAACCTGAAATTATAACATGATCTTGACAAATCTTTATTTGGAATTACACTATATATCTGTATATAAATAGGCAAAGCCAAAATAGTACAGTATCTTTATCACATCTGTTTATCAATAAACTTTCTTTTTTTTATTGTTTTTAACCGAATAACAAAAAGGAGGAGGTTCTCAATTCGTCATAATCTTTTTTTTATGAATGTTCACCGATTGCTCGAAGACGCCTGAACCGATTTGAATTTTTTTTTTGTTTCAATCGGTATACTTCCCAGGTGGTCCCATATAAATTTTATCGAAATCGGTCGAGCGGTTTAAAAAAAAATCAACAATAAATTATTTTTTTTAATAATTTTTTTAATCGAATATGTTATTAAAAAACTTTCTTTTTGCAAATTACCTGCTTCTTACGTCTACACTAATAATGGAAAAATAAAAACTAGAAAAACCGACTTCCAGACATTTAGGATAGGTAGATACATAATCAGATATTTTCGAAGTCGGTGCCAGCCATATTTTAAGATATGAATATCTAATAGGTAAATATGTATTTTATGTATCGAAATATATTAGATTTGCTTTGCATCGGCTGGCAACGGCTACGAAAATATCTAATTAGGTATCTATCTATTCTAAATGAAAAGCCCCGTTTAGTTATTTTTTTACATTTTAGTGCCTGGAAGTCGGTTATTGTATTATTTTTTTAAGTTTTTATTACGTATCGTACCTACGTAAAAGATCTATAAATATAATAAAACAGTACCTAACTTAGCACAATCTGAACATGAAATATTTTTTTAAAAACAATGACTGTAACGTATTATGTACAGAATATAGACACCAAAATAATAGTCATTATTTTTTTGTAGGTATGTTTGCCTGTTTGTACGTTTATCTGTATGTCTGTTTGTGTGTTCGCGTTTCATGCAAAATGTACTTGACTGATTTTGACTAAATTTTGTGTAGTGATAACTCGGGTTAACATTTAGGATATTTTTTACTATAGGAAAGTCTTTTAATTCCCACGGGAAAACACAATAACTGGTTCTATTGAGTCGTCCTTAGAACGGTCTTTAGTCCGGAATAAGGCCTACAGAAAAATCTACAATAGCCTAGTTTTTTCCTAAGGTTCACTCACAATAACTATTCATATGTACGAATATTTAAGAAGTACCTAGGGATGCACCCAAGCGAAGCGAGAATAAGTCGCTAGTATGCAATAAAGCGATATCACCTATACAAAAAAGAAATTCATCGTATAATTTTATGTTTTCGTCATAAGACAAGACTACTTTTTTTACTTTTGATTGCGTTTGTGCTTCAACATATTATACTTACGCGTCTTTATATATTACCTACATCCACAGAAACCTTATTATTAAGATTTCTGTGCCTACATCTAAAGTTTTTTATTATTATATAATTCACATACTTTTAATTAAACAATGAAATAATAATTTTAACACATTAATTATAACTAATTTGAGGACTAGGTTATATTTATTCTACGAGTATGTTGTGCATGTGTTTGAAAGAACATTTTAAGTTATGACGTTCTTCGTACAGTTAATAATTAGTGTACTGCCTCGTTAACTATGTAATGTATAATAATTAATAATAATGTTGTACGGTTACGTTAAAATAAGATCATCTTACTAATACCTATTATAAATGTGAAAGTGTAGATGGGTGCAGATAGAAGTGTAGGCAGTGGTAGCCCGGTGGTAATGTGCTCGCTTGGGAAACCGAGAGAAGCCGGGTTCAAATCCCGGGTCTTATACCTCTGATATTTTCATGTGCGAATCATTTCTAACATGATTACCACTTGCCTTACGGTGAAGGAAAACATCGTGAGGAAACCTGCATATCTGAGAGAACCTAGCAAGTTTTCGAAAGACATGTGATGTCCGCCAACCCGCACTTGGCCAACGTAGTGGACTATGGCCTGATCCTCCTCGTACTAAAGGCAGGCCCGTGCCCATCAGAGGGACGTAAAAAAGGGGCTGAATACACACACACACACATGTACATGGATGTTTGGATGTTTGTTACTCAATCAAACCAGAAAGGTTGAACGGATCTGGATGAAATTTGGCACAGAGATATATTATAGTCTGGAATAGCATATAGGCTCTCTCTCCTTTTATTCTATAAAAATGTATGGTTCCTATGGAATAGATTGTTTGTTATATTTTTTTGATGCGAACCCGAGCGAAGCAAGGATGAGGCGCTAGTTGACATTTATAATTATTATGATAAAATTCGTGGAGAAAATATTATGAATCGTAATAGTACCTATAATATAAAGGAATAAACGAACACGTTTATGCGCAATTCATTTTAATACTTGATGATAACTAAATGGCTTTAATTTATATACCTACTTAATTTATTAAATACCATATTTTTTGTCTTATTTTACCACTTGTATAACTTCAGTTTGCTTCTAATAAAACATTTTTTTGTACGAAATATAGAATGTAAAGAATTATAATATATATGTAAATTACAACATAATATGTCCCGGAAATACTTTTGAATTATTATATTAAAACGCGGACGCAAAATGACGTTCCGTTAGCTACGAGTGTGGCCTACAAGGTCGTTCTTTGAGATTGGAAAGGGTGTGTTGTATCCGTGCAATTGTGCGCGTACACAACAGTACAGTAAGTACCTCAATATGATATAACGAGACTATACCATATACTAAAATGTTAATTCTATTGTGTGCGACATTTACATAATACCGCATCGAATACTTCCAACAGTAATATGTAATTATGGTTTGTATAAAACGATATAATCGATACATTTGCAAGTTGTGTTCATTACGTAATTTTATACAATTTTCGCAATTGTCATACTCGTAGATATAAAAAATAAAAGTTTACTCCTACTCGATATTACGTAAAACACTATTCACTACGAGGTGACATAGAAAAAGAGAAAACTTAGAGATCCTTACGACTTTTTTGCCTTCTTCCAAAACTATACCAAAAAGTATTGACTACAATAGCCATCGTTCGTTTGTCGTTAACCGAAATATACAACTAGATGCGAGCAAGCATTTGACCTGTAGAAATATTGAGTAAAAATTTCTAATTTCAACGCCGACGCCGACACACAAGTAAGACACATGCTCGACCGCTTGTAGGCAATTTAATTAATCTAGATTCACGCAGTTTATTCAATGGCATACTTGCATAATGCGTAAAGCGAGTAGAGATACTGTTATTTAATTAGCATATGTTAGATAACGTCCACCGAGTATTGACGTTACGCGAATTATCAAGTGTTGTTGATTGACGATATATTTTTTTTTATCCGACTAAGGTGAAGCAAAAGGAGGGTTATGATTTTGACCGGTATGTATGTATGTTCATCTGTTCCCTTGTAACTTTTAAACTACTTATCATAATTTGATTTGGCGGCAAATTTGGGGCCAAGACTTTTTTTTGTCGTACAGAAATTAAAAAAAAATCATACTTACCTAAAGTTTCATACCTAAATGTTATTAGGTCCACAAAAACAATTCAACATGTAATATAGTTCACCACTAAGACAAATTTTTCAATTTTTCTTAATGTTGGTTCAAGAAATTATGGCTGGCAAAAATTTATGACTGAAATCGGGAAAGTACATTATTGTGTAAGTAGTATTAAGGCTTACTTTATCCCGCCTTATTAGTAGTACATGATTGAGCTTTTATTAGCTCAGAAGTATACCCAAAAACTATTTCTTGTGCAATCTTAACTCTAATTCGTCGTTGGATTGTCACAATAATCTAGGAACTGACACTTATAGAGGTCTACTGCCGGCAAATGTGTAAATCCGCCACTGAGGGCTAGAGAGTGACATCGGCTACTTTTGTCTCGGAAGCTTATCTCATTCCCACGGGAAAATATAATTATATATTTATATAATTATATTTTTTTATATTTTCGGTATAATACAACCCGCAACAACTCAATTTAAATGTATTTAATACATATTCTTAGTGATGTTCAGAGGATAGCTGTGGTCGTATGCCACAAACCTACCCTAACAAAACAATCATTCTAACAGTAGAGCGATTAAAGTGGCATACGACCACGGCTTTCATCTGAACAGCACTATGAATAGGGATGTATTAAATAGGTACATTAAAATATAATAATTACGTGTAAGTTGTTTATTTAATAGATGATAAATATTAAATATTTTGTACATAAGTATTTTAGAAAAATAGAAGAATATTTTCTTATTTCATAATTTTTCGAGCGTGGTATTTCAGTAAACGAGTTTTAATTTTTGAATACCTTTTTTTATTGTGAAATTAATATTCAAATATCCACATCCTTCACTCGTGTAAAAAAGCGTCTTCGGTTATAAATAGAAGAAGACAAAGTACATAATATATATGTACATGTAAATAGTTAAGTACTAGACAGGAAGCTTAATAACAATTATTAGATAATATTTAAGAAAAAAATATTAATAGTACATAGCACTGCTCATATACAAACTATTTGCATAATTACGTAGGTTATATCTCTTTTTGTATGTTGTTTTTTTCTTAGTCGTGAAAATTTAATTAATATAACCTTGAAAAATTGAAAGTAAAACTTATTGTTTATATTATGAATGTGATCTCGTTTTGCTTCTCTGGTATCAATGGCGCCTGTGACCGCGACACAATATGACAATAAGCAATTGCAATTAATCTTTTTATCAAGGAGATCTAATTAATAATATTTACCTTCTCTGTACCATTTTCTTAACACTTCTGTAACGTAAGTTTCTTTCGTTATTATAGAGTATAAAAATAATGAAAACTTATTATTCTTTCCCTATTTCCTTTTAAAAATGTACAATTTTTTCCAATTATTGTTTTTGAATTTTGATATATTTTGTCGTCTTGTCTAGCTAATTTAATGCATGATGAACTGTTACCCAGTTGGAGTTCTACGGCTGGTGTTTTTCAATTATTTTCATGTAAATGTGAATAGCGTAATCCGAAATTATTTTGAAAATCGAAATCGGAATCGGACTCAATTGAATCACAGAGCGCAATTAGATTTTTTTTTAATATTTTTTGTGGCTGAAATACATATTATTTATTTAATTTTTGAGAAAAAATTACATGTGTTGTTCATACTACATATTTTCATATACGTACATATAATACTGTGATTAATTTTTATATTTTAAATGGCGATGTTTTGTAAACATAATGAAATAATATTAAAACATACATTTTAGGTATTAATTGCCACCAGTTACTGATACATACACCGTACAGGTTTTATTATTCATTTATTGATTAATTATACTTAGTCGGCAACGAATTAGTTAGTATTTACTAATTAGAAAGGAAATAACAGTACGTAATTGTGATCGCTGTTCACACTGAATTTATTTATGTTTCCTTTGGATTATCTATAAGTATCTACTGTAAATAGCTATTGAAGATCATTCAATTATGTTCAGACGATACAACATCTTTAATCTTTATTATATTTAAACAAACGTATCTACAATGTTGACGAAATGTGTTCAGTAACTTTACTAATCAATTTCAGAGCATATTTCATTTACATATTAACAATCACTATGTAAAATTTTAGAGTATTGGTTTTGAATTTGACCATAGTAATAGCTGCGACATGCCTATATACTGGGCACTTCGGAACATACGAGTAAAGATTTATATATTATAGCATAAAGTATAACATCCATGTAACTTCACGTGTTCGTTGTATCTTACTTATAAGTGGCAGACATGAATAAATAACATGTAAATTAAAAACTACCATTATGTTTCATATTAAGAACAGAAAATTACACTTAGCCATTTGAGCCTAACTAGAACTTGACGGAAGTACCTTTCACTGAATTATTAAAAGTAATGTCCCTTATGAGCTTTTAATACCCAATAATTAAATTACCAATGAAAATAGACGAAAGATTAACGTAATAAAATTTAATGTAAGATCATATAAAAAGTATTGTTTTTTTAATATTTGATAATCTTATTACGAATGTCTTCAGCTTTCCCAAGACGATATTTTAAAAGATGATATAAAAGTTAAAATTCATTAATTTTATAAAAGACCCTATTAAACCGACTTCAAAAAGGAGAAGCAGTGGTTCGGTATTGTTGACCTGATCTGATGGTAAGGCCAGAAGGTGGATAGGTGGAACTCTTCAACGGCTAATAGTAGATACTTTGAGTTTCGGCTTATTTTGTTTGATTTGACAAGCCTAACACGTTAGAATTCTTACTTTGCTACTACTGTCTACACTAAAAAGGGAAAAATAATTTTTTTTAACAAAAATATATAAACCGACTTCAAACAAAAGCAATAAAAAGTAAAAAATAACTGATTGGTAGTTTTTATTTACTATACATTCCTAATCAAATATTTTCGAAGTCGGTGTGCTTTGGCTAAGTAATTAAAGCCTACCTATTAAATATATACCTAATCAAATATTTTCGAAATCGGTGCCAGTCCATACAAAGCACAGCTCACCGACTTCGAAAATATTTGATTAGGTATGTATAGTAAATGAACACTACCAATCAGTTATTTTTTACTTTTTAGTGCTTTTGTTTGAAGTCGGTTTTTATTTTTTTGTTAAAAAGTTTTTATTCAAAAACATAATTTTTAAAAGGCATTAATTAATTTCTTAATCTATGCGTACATAATAAGTGTAAGACCAGCATGGTTTGTAGAATAATTATGTATGTGTGTAGACCTACGAACTTTGTAATTGACCTACTTTGGTAAAGCTCTTTAAGCTGCCTTTAATTAAGTAGTAGTATAGCCAATTACAATACCTATAACTTACTATAAAGCCATTTTAGGAGAGGAGGCAAGTAGCACTCACAATAGATATTTCTATATAATCTTATATATAAAATTTCCATGTCACAATGTTTGTTACCGTACTCCTCCGAAACGGCTTTACCGATTTTTACCAAATTTTATATGTGTATTCAGTAGGTCTGAGAATCGGCTACTATCTATTTTTCATACCCCTAGTGATAAGGATAAGGGTGGTCCTCCCAGACCCCACCCCAGGGACGAACCCGAGCGGAGCGAGGGTGAGTCGCTAGTATAATAATATAATTATCACAATAGATATTTCATTTTTGTTAAATTCCATTGCATCATTGTTATGTTTTTTATGAGAAATCAATGAATTTATATACCTATTTGGTGACCCCGTAAAATTTTAATTATTTATTTATATGTGGTAATTACATGGGATATACATGTTTTAAGACTTGCAAAATAAAAATAAATTGTCCTATACCTCTAAACCCGGTCCTGGCTAAATATAGATATTTTCCATATAAATGACTTCAACGACTGTGCTGCCTGCTATTAAACAATAAATAATTGCCTTAAACTTCATTATTGCAGCCACAAACAACCACTTGGTACTATTAAACATTTAATAATCGTATTGAAAACTAAGGTTAGGTTATTATCGGTGATCGATAACTAAGTACCGTATAATATAATAGACATTCAAGTGATTCATAATAAATGTTACAGATCTTGTTGGCTTTTATTTTTGCAATAAGCTACTACCTACTGACATATAAAATGAACACATTTTTGATAAGCACTTCGTTGATATTTAAGAAGTAGGTAACATTCATATTAAGTATGTATTTTTGCAATAGATGCATACATATGTATGTATATATTTTTAGCGATTTAAATCGGAGAATCATAAAGTTACAATTTTCTCAAAAGATTATACAATTTTTCTCAAAAGATTATCAATGTATACACCGTAAGAACTTAGTCTAAACATATAGGTTTTAGAATTTTTTTAATTTATTTTTAACCCCTGACGCAAAAGGAAACGTGTTATAAGTTTGACATCGATGTCTGTCTGTCTGTGTGTGTGTGTCTGCCTGTGGCATCGTAGCTTTTAAACGGATGGACCGATTTCGATGCGGTTTTTTTCATTTGAACGCCAGTTTCCTTACGGTGGTTCTTAGCTATGTTTGGTTAATATCGGTCCAGCAGTGTAAGAGTATCAGCTCTTTTCCAAAATGATGTAAGGCATTTTGGCATGATTACTCGATTAAGTGCTTCACGCGTGTCAGAGTAATCGTTAAGTGACAATTAATTTGCGTAAGTGGGTATTCTACTGAAAAAGCTTAAACTTTCCTCTTGAGAATATGCTTAAAAGTTAGAGCGTCGTATTTATTATTTATTGAAATGTGACGTCATCAGCTCAAAATGTCACGTGACCGACTGTTATAGGACGACATGTCAAAGTAATTAATAAAAAAATTGTTCTTATATATTTTAAAACACTTTTTCGACTAAAAGAAAAGAGTGGTATAAAATGAATATTTGCACATTTTAAAACACTTTTCCGAAAACTGTCAAGTAGCCAATTACGTAAAAACCATACGTATATATCTATAAATACTAGCGGCTCACCCTCGCTCGAGTTCGCCTCTAGGAAAACAAAAACAAACCTACCCACGAGAATCGTACATTTTTCCGGGATAAAAAGTAGCCTATGTGTTATTCCAGACTGTAAACTATATCTATGACAAATTTCATCCCGATATACAGATATGGCACAAACGATATACATACTTGTATTTTTTATATTCTACTCGAATTAATCAACATTAAGCAAAATATTAATTATAAAGGCTTAACCGACATTCTACAATTGCGATCCCTAATAGTTCCTACACTGAAAAAATATTTGAGCACAATCAAAATTGTTCTCTATCTCTCAATTAAAATCTCGTCTGTCTATTATAAAAAAAAAACTATTGTCAGTCAACTAAATTAATAAGAATCGGTTCTCCAAAAAAGTTTATCATGCCAAAACACGTTACCAAGATCCAAGAACAAATAATATAATTTAATACACATCCATACTTCCATAATTTTAATAATATAAATGTGAAAGTTTGTTTGCTTGTTTGTTTGTTTGTCCTTCTTTTACGTGGAAACAGTGTGATGGATCGGCGTAATTTTGTGTGGAGATAGTTGAAGGGTTGAAGAGTGACATAGGCTACTTTTTACCGCGGGAGATTATCTCATTCCCACGGGAATACACGTTATACAACACAAAATATATATGATCAGAATTTCTTGAAACTTGATATAAATGCTCTTTAATACATGAAATAAATACTTATTTTAGCATTTTTCGAAATTCATCCCATAAGGGGGTAAAATATGGGATGAAAGTTTGTTCGAAACCTATCTTTTTAGTGTTTTTATAGTTTAAGCAAAGCCGCGGGTTCTGCTAGTTCAGAATAAATTGATAAAAAAACATTTTTTCACTTACGTCGTCTTAAATATGTCTAATTTTAGGGCGAATATTCACACCATATTTAGGGCGCGTCATGCAACGATATTGCTGAGACTCGATTAGTTATTTCAGGTCAAATTCGTTCGAATAACTTACGCTACATTCAACTATTCTCACATTCAAACTGTAATCATTGCATAACACATATAAAACAAACCGTCATTCTTCTCGTATTTCATAGTTTGTCCTATGTAGCTATTGTCTGTTTGTCTTTATAACGAAGTACATACATACTTTGTATATGTAATAAAATTATATTGTTATCACGAGTATTCTTACTCAACAATTATTATTAATAATTATAATATTAATAATCTATTAATAAAAAATATTGTTAATTATACAATATTATACAAATATAGATACATTTTGTTTCTCTCCTATTTAATTTTATCACATAGCGTAATAAATAATATAAATTGCTGCGGTGCATAAAATTAATCTAATTTTATTTGATTTATACCCTATAGATATTTCTATTAGCTAAGTTTTACTTACAATTATTTTCGTTACTTTATTTATTTACTTTTGGTTAAACTGAAACAAAAAATGTCCAGCTCCCCGCACTATACGAGTTACGTTTACGATTAACAATTGTGACCTTAGACTAGTACTCAGATCAAAATAATCCATTAGCCTTCAGTTACGACTTAAAAGGACAATCACGAGTGTGTCAAGCCGCAGGTAAAAGTTAGCCATAATTCACAAAGCAGAATTTAATATTTACTTGTGATCGATCGATCTGTCTCAATATGTCAATATAATTTAATACATTTAACGTAAAACCAAGATTGTTATGATTTACAAAATATGTATATGTTGATAGCATTAATTCAATAGAATTGTGTTGTTACACTGACTTTAAAATATTACTAGAATTGCAACTAGAGGTGTACCTACAACTACCTACTCACTAAATTGGGGTTAACCATTTTAAAGATAATCCGTATTAATATTATAAATGTGAAAGTTTGTGAGTATGGATGTTTGTTACTCTTTCACGCAAGAACGACAGAACGAATCTGAATGTTTGGCACAGAGATAGATTATAGTCTGGAATAACACATGGGCTACTTTTTATCCCGGAAAAATGTACGGTTTCCGTGGGATAGATTTGATTTTGTTTCCCCAGTAAATAATAAATCAAAATAGTACTGAAAATTGATAACATAAATTACTTAAAAAACTATTAAGCTTAGATTTTCTAATTATTAAACTTACCAAACGATCAGTTGCCATATCAAAGATGAGGATCTTAGGAGGACAAACGCGGCGGAAGTCGTCAAGACTTGTGAGAACTCCGGAGTCCAGTACCCATAGGCGGTTGCAGCGGTCAGCTCGAATGCGGTACACGGATATGAGCCCCGTGCAGTTGACGTCGCCGCGACCGGCCGTGTGCCATGACCAGTCAGGGTATGCCTGTCAAGATAGAGAAATAAATTATTAATATATCCAAGAAGTTATAGAACAATATTTATTTCACAGCCTTCCGAGCTAATGGTAGATTCCTCACGGACTTTGTACATACTGGCATTTAATAAAAAAATTTAAAATGAAAAATGTAACGATTCAATAGTGCTTGTAAGAGCCTATTTAAATAAAATATGTTTTGGTTTGATTTAATTTGATAGATATTAGATACTATATTCAACAAATTCAACAGGTTTATGAGTATCATAAAATTATAGTAATATCTCATGTTATATACACACTACCATTATTAATTAAGTTAAATTAAGTTCACCAACTCTACCATATGTAAACATGGAGTAATATTACACGAACGATTTATCACAATCTATTAGATCTAATAATATTTAACAAGGAGACTTGCAATCAATAGTTATAAAGGTAATATGAAACTATATAATTTACAACATAAATTTTAATCAAATAGAAATCAGAGTTCATACTCTGTATACACTAAATGTAAAATATTTATGCACTAGAATAAAACAACTTGAAAAAGAGCAAAACATGCATCATTCAATACCAGTTCACAACAAAGTTCATGTTGAATACAAATTAGTGAACAGAACAAAGAAAATCGATGGAGGAATTTCAATAATCGTGTGAAATACGATAAGTCTATTTTAAATAGAGATACAAGAAAGATTGCGAATGTACTTGAACGGAATTAAATGTAATAAGTTCTCAGTGCGGTTTGACTTTTAATTTGGAATAAATTCTACTTCGCTAGTAAATAAAGCTACTTAAATATTGATGTACTTAATATACATAACGAATAGCACTATCATACAAATATACTAATATGCTGACATAAAAAAAAATACCTAAAAAAGATATTTAGAATTTTGTAATATTTCAAAACTCAATTTCAAATAGTTTAAAACAACATTTTTTGTATTTCTATATCTGAAGCAGCCTACACTTTAATAAGGTACACATATTTTATAACTGGTGCTATTTAGCCAGTGTTAATGCACATAAAAACATGCCATAACTTTATTACCAAAGTGGTTATTATCTCAATACAGTACCAAGGTACTTAAAACTAGTACGAACAGAGAAATTCCTTAACGCTATATTATGGCATACACAATGCACTACAACAGCGTCTACGCATTACTCATAGGAATAAATCGTAATTGTCGCTGACTAAATAAAACAGAAATTCAATGGAGTCCGTCAAGGTTACATCTCAGTTCCTGGCCTTCACGCTTTCTCGCGGTAATATTATGAACTGCCTACTTCGCGTATAAGTCAGCATGCGCGTACGCCGCGAGGTCACACTTTGCAAATGATTACTTACCTAACCGTGAAAAAGTGATAAGAATATTTTCAGGTCATAGAGTTTTATCATCACGAATTATCTAACAATAATATAACAAAAGTTTAATAATAAATACAAAACACAAAATCACTTATAGCATAGTATAATATTAGTATGAAAGTGATCTAGGATAGTAGGTGAATATCAAAACAATGTTATAATAACAGCGAACAACTGCGAACGTTTACGTAACAACAGTACGCCTTTATAAAGAATTTCAACGAACACTACGTTCGAAACGTATTCACGATTACATTTTAAGCTAGAAAAAATGTACATACCTACCAGTAGTTTTTCCTAAACAAGTATTATCTTTTAACAAAAACCATATATTGAATTATTAAATAAAGTTTATATTATACATATAGTCTAAACTACAAGCTTTTTACTGTCCTGTATGTAACTAAAAGTACTCAAATGTATTTTAAGAGTTGTGATCTGATCCATTATAGTTAGAACCTAGTTTTTAATAAATACTGAACACTATATGACGCCACGTTTGGCTCACTTTGTAATGACCATACTTGCTGTGCCAGCGGTCGCGGGTTCGAGTCCCGCTGGGGGGCATTCATTTGTGTGATGAGCACGAATGTTTGTACTCCAGTCATGAGTGTTTATATTTATAACATGTGTGTATATATGTAACTTTATAACATCTGTGTATTCAAAGTTACATATATATATATGTGTAGTGTATCAACTATCTGGCTTCCATAACTCAAGCCTGGTAGCTTACCATGGAACTAGATGGTGCTGTGGGTTGATGTTCCAACATATTTATTTATTTTATATCTTTTAAACAATTGTAACCTTAAAACCGTTTATACGTTCCGGTAGAATAATGGTAATTACCAAAATCACAATGCACAGAGTGACCGCATTATTGAAAGTAAAGTGGTGCAATAGTCAGCCTGTATTCGTTTAGACTTTAGATACATAAATTAAAATATATAGGTACATTTATTTTGACACTATTTAAATTTCGTGACTGGAATTGACTCAATAGTGAATGTTATTAAGATAAAAGATTCATGACATGATAAGGAACGGTTCAAGTTATAAAGAATAGTACATTTTTATTACACATATATGGATTTGAATGAAATTCGTCAAAGATTATATAACTTACGAGTATATGTTGATACTCTTTATCGCTGTGATCCTTTCACGAAAGCGGAGCCACGGTCAAGTAAGCGTATAATATAAAAGAACCAATACCTGAAGGACAGGACTAACGCCAGGCGGCAGTGAACGAGGAATCCAAGCTAAGCTGGCCGGCACGCCCGCGCGAAGTCGCGGGATTCCTATGTATATTCGATCCCATCCAACTTCCAGTCCAGCAGGCACTGTATTTTCAGGTTGGAACTTTTCTAGCAACACTGGATCCGGTGGAAAGTCAAATTGCAGTAAACTCCATTGGTTTACCACTTCCAGGGACGCTCTCGCTGCTGCGAGGCAGGCCAAAAGTATTAATATCCGTGGTCCCATCAGAAGCTGCAAAACACAAATAATGAATTCATATAGAAATATTTTAAGACCCTTAAAAATACTTCTATGTAAATAAAAATGTTACTGACAGAAAATAGGAAGTTTATGCATTTACATAATATAGGTATACAAAGAATGGCAATGACCTGACAAACTGTTTAAACATTACAAGCTAGTGCGTATAGCAAGGTCACTTCTAACACTGAGCAATACCGTATGCATTAAACCATATATAGAAAACGAAAGGAATGAAAGTTTGTATTATATATAATATGTTATAATGGCCAAATGATAATTTAAGTAATATTAAAATAATAAAATCAATAAATATTAAAATAGATAAAGAATTTAAATAAAACTATCTTTTCGGATTATTTCGCGGATTTATTTTGATTTTTGGTTCCCGACGTTTCGAATGCTTTACAGCATTCATGGTCACGGGAGAGACTCCAGTCAGTCAGTCTCTCCCGTGACCATGGATGCTGTAAAGCTTTCGAAACGTCGAGAACCAAAAATCAAAATAAATCCGCGAAATAATCCGAAAAGATAGTTTTATTTAATAATGTCAAACATTCGCGTAAATCTAAGAAAGTATTAAAGAATTTAAATACAAATATTAAGCCTTTAATGAATTTAATTTATGTGATATATACTCTACCTAATTATAGTTTCAACAGCTTTAAATGAAAATCTATTGCATTATATTCGCTCAAGGGCTCAATTTTGAGCAATTTATGTGAATAAGTTTTTATTACGAACAATGCCGTTTCTGTCTACGACAGTGTATCTCTGTACACTGTCGTAGTACACAGAGACGCAATATACCTAAGCTATTTATATGTCACCGAGGTATTCAAACTGTCAGTCAACTTAAGCAATTGTTATTACTGATTTGTTCCCAACATAATAGTACATATGCCATTCAATATAAACTTCAAATATAAAATATATATCACTCCCAGCTTACTCTCCCTTTAGTAAAATCTCTTGCATTTATAGAATGAACTGAAAAATCTAGAAAATCAGTAGAGTGAATCAAAAAATCAAGAAAATGTTTGAATATAAAGCCAGTGTCATTTGTTAGGAGAAACAAAAATTTATAAATGTAAAATATTATTATACTTCATAATATTAGTACAATGTATTTGTAATCATATAATTTAGATTTTATTAGAATATTTTACACTTATTTCTGTAAAACAAAATACGATAGAAGGTAGTGAAACGATTTTGTTATAAATAGGTTTGTTAAGCAAGTATCCATACTAATATTATAAATGTGAAAGTGTGTTTGTTTGTTTGTCTGTCTGTCCTTTTTTCACGTCGAAAGGGTGGATTTTTTGTATGGAGCCAGTTGGAGGGCTGGAGAGTGACATAGGCTACTTTTTATCGCGGTAGATATAATTCCCACGGGAAAACACGTTATAATACAATCCAATAAAATATTTATGATCAGAATTACTTGAAACTTGGTATTAATGCTTTTTAATAAAATTAAATAAATACGTGTTTTAGCATTTTTCAAAATTCATCTTATAAGAGGGGTAAATAGGGGATGAAAATTTGTATGAAACTACACCTTTTTAGATTTTTTTTTGTAGTTATAGCGCGCGCAAAGCCGCGGGTTCTGTTAGTAATAAAATATATTAAATTACTAGCAATACCAAAGTATAAATTAAATATGGAAATTGTTAATGTTCTATAGTAGAATGTACATTGTACACTAAGCACTAGCAGTGGACTACAAGGCCGAACACCAATCACCGATTGCTTTAGGTCGATCAAATGTCGAACAAAAACTTTAATTGAAATATAGGTTAGCTTTCCGCAAAGGGTAAATACATGCTTTTAAGCACACTACCAATAATACTTTCTTAGGTTTACACCGTGTCCCGTCTCTGACGATGACTGCTGTAAAGCATTCGAAACGTCGGGAACTAAAAATCAAAAGAAAACCGCTGTAAAAACAGAAAAGATAGTTTTGTTTAAGACGCTACTAACTAATATTTCCAAATAAATTAAAATTAAACATTTCATTCTAAATCTATTTTTAATATATTTTTCCAAAGTTTAAGTTAACTAAAATGATGTTTTATAGATTATAGATACGTATAAGTACGTGCAAGTACAAATTAGCGAAAAAAGAGTTCGTAACCCAGCGGCAGCAGACATGCTCATACATTTATTATTTTATTGCCAAAAGATGTGAAAGGATAGCGTTATAAAACTATAATAAAAAAAAGACAGCTACTGTTTGTCACTTAAGTAAGTTTTCATTGAATTACGTAATCATGGCGTCTTCATTTGTTTACAGAAGGTTACTACCAAATAAAATATTATAATTTCGGCATACTACCTGTGGTATATGATGGCGTATACTTTGTTTATTTTTCTTGGATAATAATTAATTAGTGCATTTACGAATGCACACGACGTCATTTTAGTTAGAAAAACGAATGATGTGCACCGGTTAGCGAAGTGAGAAGCACGTGCGTATTCTTTACATACTCGAAAGCATCGGAGGCCAATGGAGGTTATAGCCTCCATTTGTGCGCTTCCCTTTTAGAGCGCTAGTAACGTATGTATACGTATACTCTTTATAGTATAACATTGCTCATAAACAGTCGAATTTCAAAAGTCTGCACCATGTCCTTAGTGCAATGATTGCACATAGAGGATATATTAACAAGGTTACAAGATACAAATATTTCATAAGCAATATTGTTAAAAACAAATTTTGTAATTCTATGCGAATTTTGTAATTCTATGTTCTGATGATACTTAGATTTAACTTTTTTTTATTTTTTAAATAGGGAAAAGTTTTTTTTCTACATACAGAAATATACCTCAGATATTTATAATATTATACGTAGCATGCAGCTTCATACACTTTAGTCGATTTCTGTTTAGTTTTACATATTTTGTGCCATCAAAGTATGATATTTATAACATACCATCACACTTATCAAACTATCACGCTAATTATTATTAATTAATTATCATATATATTTTTTAAATTAGTCAAATAGTTTATAATAGCATATTTTTTAGTTCTTTAAGTTTAACTGTTCAACGATTTCCATTCAAATTCGGAATGGCCGTTACTAAATCTTGGAATCATAAAATGCGAGCGGAGACACGGGCAAAATCGGTACAGTCTACATATATAATAAAAATGAAATGCTGTTCGTTGGTTAATGTGCATTGCAGCATTCGAACCGATTTAGTTTTTTATAAAAATGTTTGCACTCGTCTTAATGGGAAAAAGTTGGAAAAGCCAGCTAACAAATTGAGAAATTCTAGAAATCTGAATCTTGGACAGGATAAAGTCCGCCTGGTTTTCAGCAGGTTTGTAAACTTTTATGTGCCTTTAGTACTGTTACAATTAAGGATCTTTCGTGATGATCCTATATAGGTAGCTTTGCAAGGCGACTTAGCAAAAAAACAGCTTGACACCAAATTACTATAATGAATACTGAGAAGCAATTCCTTGATCCTAGCGCAACTGGTGTGATACTTTAGTTACCTATTGTTACAATATAAAAATACCTAAACGTGCAGATCTTACGGAAACGGTCTAAATGTAATACTTAAGTCTAATTAGGAAGTCTAAGCTGGTACAAATAGATTGCGCAAAGAGAAAAGTGTACCTCAACAGGTTTTTCCTGATTAAGATAAAAAAATAAGTTATGAAAGTGTTACAGCTTTTTTTTAATTTTTATTAATTTATTTATTATTAGCAACATGCTTTACGTATCTAATTTTTTTTTATTATTCAGCCCACTTTAGAGTCCCACTGCTGGGTTCACGACTCTCCTAAATACGAGAGAGTCAGGACATACTCGTAATCCACCACGCTGGCCTAGTGCGGGTTGGCGAACTTCACATGTCTTTCTAAAAGTAGTTATTTTTTTATTTGTTACATATAAATATCACATATATGAGACACCCTTTTTTTAAAATTTTAAATAAGTAGTATCAAATAAGTAACAAATAGTGTTTTGAATTGAATGGAACTATTCATTCAAGTTGAGAATTTTGTGTAAATCCAAACGAAATTACACTTCATACTTGGTCAAATATCAGTGTAATTAGAACTATGTCTATTAATTATAGTTGGGTAACATCTAGATATTGTTATCGTTGTAGACACTAACTATGTCCAGTTTTCTGTTATTTACAAATATTCTCCTTGACAAATCATGTAAATATCGAGACTGTTAATTCGTGTATTTATCATATAACTAAATAAATATGTATTTGCATCAAACTCTATAGATAAATTATATATAAACAATTTAATAGATAAAATTTCAGTATGCATTTTGAGTGTCGGTAACCGGTCACAACACCGTACTTTGTCTCAACTAAACAGGGAGATATTATAAGGTTCCCACATTTTGAACGTTCTTAAGGTTGCCTAAACAATAGAGCATCTACAAGGTATATAACAATATCTATGTACACTGTACAGTAGGTATATATCTGATAGGCTATTATATACAATAGGCTATTGCCTATGTTATTACATAGCCACATTCTAGAAGTGTTGAAACAATCCATATATCATACTTAGCTTTAACATCAAGTTGTCTTTATTTAAAGTGTTTAAATCATTACAATAATATCTATATTATACATTATTATTAGTGTTGATTAATATCTCAGTAAAAAAATCATGTAAGATAAATTGACAAATTATTTTGTCACTTTAACATAAAAATGGCGGCGCGTTTGATTACTTATGACTGATGAGTGGACAAAACGTAAAATGACTTTAAAAATGATAAATCGACTTTGTTTTGCTACTTAAATTATAAGTTTTTTGTAAAATATATCATAAATGTAGCGACATTTCAAAGTTTGTAATAATTAAAACATATTAACCCAAAAGAAACTTGAACCATGTAGGGGCATGTACCTATATTATATAATGAGACAATGCGGAACTTACATACTCGTATCTTTAAGCTTTAATGCAAGATTTTTTTATACCAGAATGTCATTATTTCCACCTCTAGGTACGTCATTAATAAATAAAAAATAATTGTACACATATAAGAAATGTGTCTTAACCAACTTTAATTGTCGTAATTATTTAAAACTTTACAAGTGTACATAATTCTATCTAAAATTTTCGGAGGATATGTGGCTAATCTGAGGATGGTGCCTGACTAATAAAAATTTTCATTTACCTCTAGCTATAGTATTAGGTGATCTGTGCGACTATAAAGACACACGATGTTCTTTATTTGGAATTTTGTATTAGTATATATCTTGTATATATAACATCTCTCTCTGGGGTCGGTCCCTCATGTCTGAGGATTTTGGCCTGCATTAGGGTTGCATCTGGAGCGGTCATCCGCTCCAGATGCATATATGACATAGGCACACACCAAAAAATCCTAATAATCAAAATATAGTTATATCTAGTATAGTATTATATGATCTGTGGTTATAGTAATACAATAAACTCAACTAAACAAGTAAGATACTTTTAAACAAAAGAAAAATATCCGGAAATAAAATAGTCTATCAACGTCTACAGTTAATTTATATTTATAAATAGATTTAAACTGTATGTTTGTAATTCCAAAGCCGACGACGGGTTTGGCTCTGTTTGTAGTGGCCCTGGTTCGAGTCCTTCTGGGGATGCCATTCATTTGTGTTAGCACGAATGTATGTACTACAGTCATGGGTGCTTATATATATAATATGTATGTATTTAAAGTTATATATATGTGTAGTATATAAAGTATTTGGTACCCATAACACAAGCCTCGTAGCTTAACATGGAACTAGATGATGCTGTGTGTTAATATCCCAACATATCTCTTAAATAATTTCATTGATAGCCCTTTCTTATTAAGCTGTTTGAATTTTAAGGTTCCAAAATTTAGTAAGCGTAACCACGATATTTTTGACCTGCCATGTACTAGAACGAAATATGCTCGAAATACCTTTATACTTCGCTCATGTAATGAGTATAATAAAAAATTTACAAGTATAGACATATTTTCAAATTCACTTTTAAGTTTCAAAAATAGTATTAATAACCTATTGTTTAATTGTGGATTTTGTATTTTATGTATTGTATATTTTTCCTTATTTTTTATATTTTTTTTATTATTCATGTTAAGCAGTGTTTCATTTTGTAATTTTTTAGTTTATTGTTTAGCTTTTTGTTTTTCTCTTTTTCATTATTGTCTGCTTCTTAAGTGTATTGTTTATTTGTGGAAACTTCATTGGTTTATGTTTCATCTATTATTATTAATTATTTATGTAGTATCGTACTGTTTGTTTCCCTAAAATAAATAAATAAATAAACAAATAAATAAATAAATATTTATTTAATATTATAAAAGCCTCCGAAAGAGGAACGAACGAATAAACGTGAATTTAACTTTGAAAATGATTTTAACGACACTGATCGGTGACAAGGACATGAGCGACTTTCTATACTGATAACGCAAAATGGTTCCCGCAACACTTCACCACTACAGGTTAGATAAAAAGTAACAAAAATGTTTGCCAGAGAGACATGCTACAACATAGATAGGTTTTATTCCGGAGTAAGAAAATGGTTGCCCCGGAATAGGGGTTCAAAGTTTTGTAAGCTTTTGACACAAAATGTGAAAGCTAAAGCAGAGCAAAGACGGATCGCTAAAGCCTAGTTCGCATTAAGCTAGTATTTTAGTCTAGTAGCGAGTAATTTAGTAACTAAACGTGTCTGAACACTAAAAATTTAGTCGATTAGTTTAGTAAGTAATTTAGTCGAGTCAATCCATTTTATTCTATTTTTTTGGGCGAGTAGCAGCCCCCACCACGCGTCCGAGCTCACTGGTTCACCGGCTAAACAAGTACGAACCTGTCGAATTAGTCGAGTTCATTAGTTGCCGCCATAATGTCGTTTCGCTGGAGCGAAGAAATGACTTTTAAATTTGTTTCGAAATATGTTGAACACGAATGCTTGTGGAATATTAGGTCCTTGCATTATAAAAACAAGCATATGAAACATTCCGCATACTTAGATTTGGAAAAAATAATGAATATACCCGGATTTGGCGAAAAAGAAATTTAAATGAAAATTAAAAACATCAGGTTACTTTTTATCCACCTCTTCTAAAATAGCCGTTACGATCAGCTTAATCAGTTTATTTACTTTATTGCGTTGTAGGCTGTTCATCTTGCAAAACACCACTCACTTGTAAACTGTACTCGACCAAAGTGCGAACGATTTTTGGTGAGTAGCGAGTAATTTAGCTACTAAATTACTCGCTACTAGACTAAAATACTAGCTTAATGCGAACTAGGCTTAATACCTAATAAATATTATATATTATTTTACATTTCTAGTTTCTTGTACATTATGAAAGTGGTACCATTAGTATTTTACATCTTTATTATTATCATAATATCAATATTTGATATCAATATCATACATATATTCATACGATAATAATGTTTGAAAACCAAACTCGGATTTATGTAACTTGACCATTATTGATTTAATTGATGTAATAGAAATCCATACTTCCATGCAAATATTATAAATGTGAAAGTGTGTTTGTTTGTTTTTTCTTCTTTCACGTCGCAACAGAGTGCCGGATTGGCGTGATTTTTGGTGTGGAGATAGTCGGAGGGCTGGAGAGTGACATAGGCTACTTTTGCCGCAGGAGATTATCTAATTCCCACGGGAAAACACGTTATAATACAACCCAAAAAAATATTTATGATCAGAATTACTTGAAACTTGGTAATAATGCTTTTCAATACAATTAAATATATACGTGTTTTAGCAATTTTCAAAATTCATCCCATAAGTGGGTAAAATAGGGGATGAAAGTTTGTATGAAACCTACCTTTTTAGAGTTTTTTTTTTGTAGTTTTAGCGCGAGCGAAGCCACGGGTTCTGCTAGAAAGTATAATAAGAAAGTATAATAAAGTATCATGTACCTATTTTTTATGTTTGTCCATATTTTAAATGCCATACCTACTAATTACAACGAATTAAAAATTATTTTCACTTGGCTAAAAATCAAATGTTTTATGGTTCATTTAAACTATAAAAATAAGTAATACCTAACTATTATAATAATCGTTTCTTCCATTGTATAATGTATACTTTGAGGATGAAACCGAAAGTTTTTTCGCAGAAAACTTGAGACGTGAACTACATGCGTTATCGAAACGTTTATTTATAAGGCAACAATTACATTGCATAATAATATAAAATTCACTTTATAGCTTATGTATAAAGTTTGTTTTCCAACGACAGGTCTTTATTTTATGAATCGCATGACAAGACTTAGCAAAATTGTAAGCATGTCAAATCACTTTCACTGATAATAATAAAATGTGTTATAGATATAGAATAAATGAAGACACATTTTAGCTTTAATATTATTTAACTCGTTCTAATTTTGTAATCTATCAGAGGACAAAAAATATAATCAAAATCTAAAAGCATAGTTATTAGTACATGGCCATTTCGCGCGAATCTACTTTAAAATTCATAAAGGAGGTCATATATGAATGAATGAATCTTCGTCGTGCGACACTTGTTACCCGTTTTGTTTTTATACATCTACTAGCATTGCCCGCGGCTCCGCCCGCGTTCAGATGACCAAAAACTAAATTCTTAGGTGTTACATATTAGTATACTCTTACATTGCAGTTTTTGTATTTTTCCTCAGAAATAAGATATTTTCCCGCGGTAAAAAGTATCCTAGGATCGCGCGCTACATCGCCCGGTTTATATAGCTTGAGCAGGCGGTCGAGCGATGCGGGGCAGAGGGGATGGACTCGCCGTAGGCATCTCAATGCTCGCCAAGCATTAAAAATGTTTCGCTACTAATTACTTCTAACAACGATATCTCAAAAACTATTCATCTGATTGATTTAGTGTAAAGAGCAATTTTAATCTGCATTAAATGACTAAGCTAACTAAAATATTCATTTGGATAAGGATTAATACCGAACTAAAGAAAATAACTTTGAAAATAACGTAATGTTTTTAATTAAAAATGTTAACATAAAAGTGGTTATTGTAAGTCAACCGTAAGAGATAGAGATATGCTATCGCGGACTTTTTTGTAGCATTTTTATAGATTTTGAATTCTCTAGTACATTACTTAACTGTATCTTTGCTAGTTTACGCGGCGTTCGCGTGGAAAGTTCCCATTTGGCGAGATTTTTTGCGACCTCTTCAACATTTGTCGCCGTATTTCAGCTAATTTACATAAAAGCATAATAAATTATATACCTAAACCTTCCTCAAGAATTACTCTTTCTATTGTTGAAAACCGTATAAAAATCCGTTCAGTAGTTTTCGAGTTTATCGCGTACAGACAGACAGGAGGACAGACAGGAGGACAGAAAGACGCGGCCGGGGGACTTATTTTTATAATAAGTATAGATACCACGGTAACGTTATATATGTATAACATATAATAAAACTGTAGAGGTCGAATGTGTGTACATAGAAAATAAAACCGGCAAAGTGCGAGCCGGACTCGCGCACGAAGGGTTCCGTACCATTATCTATAAAAACGGCAAAAAAATCACGTTTGTTGTATGAGCCCTCTTAAATATTTATTTTATTCTACTTTTTAGTATTTGTTGTTATAGCGGCAACAAAAAGAAATACATCATCTGTGAAAATTTCAACTGTTTAATTATCACGATTCATGAGATACAGCCTGGTGACAGACGGACAGACAGACAGACGAACGAACAGCGGAGTCTTAGTAATAGGGGTCCCGTTTACCCTTCGGGTCTGGAACCCTAAAAATGCTAAACACCGAGTTAGGGGAACGTAAGAACAAATCCAGATTTTTTTAAATTATTTTGTTTCTCTGTCTGTTTGTCTGTTTGTACGGGCTAATCTCCGAAACTGTTGGACCAATTTGAATGAAAATTTTGCACGGTGGAATCTTATATCCCCGGTCCACATTTTAGATACTTTTCATCCCGGAAATTTAAAGAGTTCCCGTGGGATAATTAAAAAACTATAGTAATTTATACAGCTTAGTACACAAAAACTACTGATTGGATTTTAATGAAACTGTACAATAATATAGTTCATACATACAAATAAGAAATAGGCTACTTTTTCAATGAAAAATGTACGGTTCCCGTGGGATAGATTTGTTTTTGTTTGTCCGCTAGTTTTAAAATAAAATACTTTTAGTAAATTGAAATATTTATTACAATTAGCAATTTAACGTCATTGTGTTCTAATTTTAAGTTGCCATATTAATTGTTAGTTTGAATCCTTAAAACACAAATACATACTTTGAAATGCTCGAAAGATATTTATTCATAATATAAATATTAAATCAAAATATACTCTGCATTATCATTAAACTTCAAAACAAATATCAATAACAGTTATGTACTCAACACAAAATTCGAGACATGAATGTTGATTCATTCAAGACTGTGTTTACTCAATCACTCAACCTGTGCTTGACATATCGTATAACTACGGTATGGTAATTAATTTTAGATATTGATTTAATAAATTCAATTTTTTGATAAATTCTATTTGTGTTCTTATTTTATTTATAGATACATATATGTATATTATATATGCATAATTTAACTAATATCTATAAAAAAATGATTATGAAAAACTTCTTATTCTAAAATGAAATCCATGGTTAGTTGACTCCATGAAATAATTTAATAAATAAAATAACAGTAAATAATGTGTGGAAAGTTTTGGTCTGGTCAAAGGCCGATGCCTGCCTGTTATACTTGACCACAAACCTATACCTATACAAAGCACGATTACTATCCTATTATTTTCGCTAAGTATAAAACTATATTCTAACACACTAGGCTGTGGTTGATATTGCTTATTGCTTTTTTTTATAGAAGGCGGAAAATAATTTATTTTGCTAGTTTCTCTCAGAGAAAAGATAGTAAAGAAAATTAGAGAACAAATGTCACCTACCTGTTACACTTAAGTATCATTAAAAACTAGCAAACCAAGTGACCAAACAGATATTGTCCTGTCCAATTCTAGTAAATTCATTTGTGATCTTTGAGGTTATTAAAAAGTTCTATAGAATTAACACTTTCAGTTTTTCCACGTAACTTATACTACCTCTTTCCTGAATGCCTTATTCGGACTATAATGAACAATTAAAAAAATACCCGAATCGGTCCAACGATCGAGGATGTGTATAGAAAAGCTTTAATAAGCATGATTACCACTTGTCTTAACGGTGAAGGGAAAACATCGTGAGGAAACCTGCTTGTCTAAGAGAACCTAGCAAGTTTTCAAAAGACATGTGAAGTCCACCAACCCGCACTTGGCCAGCGTGGTGGACTATGGGCTGATTCCCCTCGTACTGAAGGGAGGCCCAGGAGCAGTGGGACGTTAAAAAGGGTTGAATATAATTTACAAAAGTAAAATCTAATCCTCTTCATTTATCGCCTAATAAATGTGTAAACACTGCACGTCTGAATCTGCATAACAATGGCTATATCTATTATACGGAATATATGAAAATGGCCATAACATAGTACTTTCAAATAACTTCCCTCAATCATCGGCGCATTGTTCTATCAGTGTTAGTAAACACTCATGTGGTAAATTATTTCACACATGATTATCTATTGCTTATGATTAACTGGCTTGCTACTGTCCACGCCAATATTCTTAAAACATTTTTAACCTCGATGTTTATTCTCAAATCTATACATATAATAAAATTTAACTAAGCCAAATCTGTATATTCAATATTTTTTGGAAAATCTTATTGAAATAGACATTATTATCGATACAGAGGACGAATCTACAGTTTTTAGATTTTTTTGTCTGTCTATCTGTCTGTCTGTTACCTCATCGCAGAAAAACTACTGGACAGATTTTGATGAAATTTGGTATGATGATAGCTGGTCATCCGGGTCAACATATAGGATACTTTTTACTGCGGGAAAATATCTCATCTCTGAGAAAAAATACAAAAACGGAAATGTAAGAGTATACTAATTTGTAAAACCTAAGAATTTGGTTTTTATCATCTGAACGCGGGCGGAGCCGCGGTCAATGCTAGTTAATATAATAAAATGCTGAGTCGAATCTGTATATTAAATATTTTGTGGATAATCTTATTTAAATAGTCATTATTATCGATACAGAGGCCGAATCTATAGTTAATAAAAAAAAATCTGTCTCTCTGTTTGGGAATGCATCACTAAAAACCACTTGATAGACTTTTGATAAAATTTGGTATAATAATAGCTCCGGGTCAACATATAGAATACTTTTTACTGGAGGAAAATATCTCATCTCTAATAAATCTATACTAAACGGTAAAACGTAACTAGGGACGAACCCGAGCGGAGTAAGGATGAGTCGCTAGTTTCATAAATATAATGAAGAACCCATGTATGTACTGAGCAATTATTTTAGTTGCAAAATTTATACCCGTTATATTTAAATTAAGATAGATATCTTACACTCTTCGGTCTATTTAACAAGCTCTTAATTATGATTAAACTCTTAAGCTATAAATAAAACATTTTGCATATACCTTTGTTGCGGTAATAAAGTATTCAAATCATACAGAAAAAAAATTTAAAAGCAATGTAAATAACTTACCTACTATAAAAAATATATTCGAAGCCGGCCGGCGCTCACGCACTCGATGTCCGAACACGTGTTTATGGAGTAACAACTCAGAGAGGCGCGAGTTGTCGTTGGGCCCGAACACAACACTGAAGATATAACACTATACGCACACCGAATTTACCCGCCCCTCTACCACACAGCCAAAAGTAAAAGTGGTCCTGAAGCCGTAGCGGCTAGCCCTGACTCTACCGGCGATACATATTACATATGTCATCTTATCAATTATATCATTGTTTTTGCATAACTGTTACTTATATCGTTCTCCTCTGGTCAAGGTCGCTCGTTCCTTATAATATACAAACACATAAACCTGTAAAATTAGAATATTATTATATTTATTATAATGAACGTTAGATTGAAACATATACCACGGTCATCTACTTCTCATCTTGTTAAAAATATTAGAATAAATGACAGAACTCTATTCTGCTCGATAAATTTTATCAACAATTTTAAATCATAAAAGTGATATTAATGTCCTAAATATCCTATGTCCTTTCCAGGGTCTCAAACTATCTTCTTACCAAATTTTATCTAAATCGATTCAGTCGATCCAGAGATTATCCCCTACAACGTCACAAACTCACAAACTTTACCTCTTTATAATATTATAGTATACTAGCGGATATAGGATTAAATGTAGCGCCTAAGACCTCGTGAAGAAGAATTGCATATTTTCTTCATCTCATTGGTGTCACTTTCTTTGCTTCTTGAATACTAAACATACAACAAATATTAGTCAATACGAATTACCAACTAAATTAAAGTTTATATATATTTTCTATTCATTTTCATGACATAGCCTAAATGGCTGGATCTAGAAATGTTAAATTTTGCGTAAGGCTTTCTTTTATAATGTACTATACATATACATACGAGTATATGTATACGCGAGCGTATAAGCAAAACAAAGATTTTTTGTTAATTCAACCCCTAAGAAGGTAAATTTGTGATTCAAATTTGTATGGAAATCTGTAATTTTTGATATCTAGAATTACTTATATTATAAGGATTATTCATAGGTGTCAATGGATCTTTCTGAAAACATACAATACTAAGTATATTATATTTATAATTAACTCGCTTCACGCGGCTTCGTCTCTAAGTACGTTTTGTCGGTTAGTTTAGAATAGACTATATATATTTTCCAGCTCTCCGATTATCTCCACACATAATCACGCCAATCCGCCACCTTGTTTCGACGTGAAACGATAAATAAACACACAAAGTCAAAGTAAAACTGTATAACGTAGAAAGAGAAAGTGTCAAATCTATAAATGCATTCAAGTTGATTATATTAATTTGAAGGTTACATTCATAATTATAAAGTAGTAGTAAGGAAATAGAAAAATGTAAGTTTACGTTTTTACGTCAAATATTTCCAATTTTTCTTTCATAAACACCTTCCTCGGACTTCAACGAATATTTGAAGAAAAAGCAGCCGAATTGGTCGAGCCGTTGTCGAATTTCACGCTTAGCCATTCATTTTTATTTATAAGATTAATGATAAATTAGATTTTTGAATAGTTTTGTCAGCTTAAATCATGTGTGCCTAGTAAATCTTTTTCTCTTATTTTTAGTATTTCAGATACAACATTTTGTTATTCAATTATTATATAATAAATGTATTACAATAAAGTTTTTAACAAATTTTTTGCTATCGAAAATGCTTTTTAAATGCCTAAATCTATCACAGGAAATCGATAATATAAACCCTACATTCCACACGACACGGAACAAATATTACGATTTCACATTGTTACAAACATAACCAACAAAATGTTGCAATTTAGATTCCCAAGCTTTCAATAGACATTTTTTATCGTCAATAGATATAATAGCCTGATAACGTGTCTGTGAGAGCTACAGGAAACGTGAGCCCTACCCTGATGTCGGCAGAGGCTAGTATTTCTACCGTAGCAATTGGAGCGAGACCCAGTTTGGCCCATATTAATATGCTTTGATTGATAGAAATTTCAAAACTAAATCGTCTTGGCTAAACACTAGGTACTTAATATTCGTTCAAGTTTCTCATAATGTTGTATATTTTAATTTTTATGACATGCAGATATTACTTTTTTGCCGTAGGCTATTGCGGGAACAATTTTTTGTACTGAGATAAATTGCAATACTTATAATAACTAATAGCAACTGTGCATTGCCACTGCATATTAATTAACTCTATAAAGAATTAAAATATCAAAATAAAAAACCCGATTGTTTAAAAAGGTGGGAACAAGTTGAAGTCTAAGAAGCATAGTATTTTAAAATAAATCTATCTTTTCGGATCATCATCATCTCTCACTAGCGTCCGTCAGTTTAGCCGGGCGCGAAGCCAAGAAACGCACAGGGGGGTTGCCCACTTCGGTGGGCGGTGGGAGGTGGCCCACTTCGGTGGGCGGTGTCCATGCCGGTTACTCCTGGTACTTCTCTGATAGCAGCGTAGGAGCAACCTCATGTTTGTTGTGGCTTTCTTGGGCAGGCCTGCCGTCAGGGCGAGACTAAGCGAAAAATCATCTTTACATCAATTTCTATTAATACTTTCTTAGATTTACGCGAATATTTGACATTTTAAATAAAACTAAGTATCTTTTCGGATTATTTCGCGGATTTATTTTGATTTTTGGTTCCCGAAATTTCGAATGCTTTACAGCAATCATGGTCACGGGAGAGACTAAGGTTATAGACGTCTCAAAGGCATTATATACATACTCGTTGTTACAAACAGTGCCTACTCACTATTTTACAAAAATGATTTCAAAAATTCAAAAATGGCACCAAAGTGCCTTACAATATTTGTTGATTTTTATTTCTAAACATCTAAAAAAATTTTTTTTATAAATATTATAATAAAATATTATAATAAAATATAGCAATATGATTTGTTTAATTTTAGCTGTATTATTATAAAAAAAGCTCTCATTTTTTTAAACTATATTAATCACTAATATTATTTAGTATTGCTATAATATATTATGTATAGCATAAAGAATTTTTTTTTTAAATATTAATTATTTATTTGATTAAGACGGAGAAGGTTTTAGTGGGTAGTACTAGCTTTTCTAGCCAGTTAGTCTCACATAACCACCCGTTTGTGTGCAGTACCTAATGCATTTCCCAATGCAAAAAAATTGTGTGTGTGTGTGTGTGTGTACTTATGTACGCAGGTAAGAAGTTATACTTCCTTCGCATTACAAAACAAAAATAATTTCAAAAAATTTATCTTGCGTACCAATACTACCTACCTACTATACATTTGTAAAAACAACGATAAAATAGTAAAATAAAGATATTAAATACAATATCTTTATTTTATTATTTTGCAATATCTTTTTCTTATTACTAGGAAATAATCTAGTCGTGTTTATTAATTATTAGTGTCTAAATATAAGATTAAGGCGAGTTATGTTATGCTATTTGCATATTAAAATAATTATATGTAATAAAATTTGTAATTGGTTGCTTAATACATGGTCACTTAAAAAAACGACTATCTTATTTCGTACGCATATACTCGTATGTATACTAATCCAGAAGTTGCGGCTTCGAATCCCATAATCACATAGTGTTTGTTACGACCAATGTTACCTCTTGTAGGTAAGTGGGAGTTTTAGCGGCGTGAACGCTGTAGAATTTTTTAAGACGCTTTTTTAGCTTCACCTGTATCTATATATCTATCTATGTATCTATATATCTATCTATGTAACGGAATATTTGAACGAGCTTTTCACCCACATCAAAACTTCAGTTTGAACTTAAGCTTTGAACATTTAACAAGGACCAATGACAATACAATAATTTGTTTAAAAAAAAACTAAAAAGCCGATCAAACTAAAAAATGGAAAATAAACTAAAGTATAAAAAACTAAAAATGACGTTTTATTGATGATCCCAATTAAAAAGTAGAAAATATTTTTTTAATAAATATAAGAATAAATAGATAAACGAGAAAATTAATGTTACTGCGAAAAAATTATGGGATGCTTTGTACAATATTTTATTATACTAACTCTTACTTTTAGAAATCGTACCAATGGAATATTTTTAACCGATTTCAAAAGAAGGAAGTTATGTATGTAATATTATTGGGACTGCATAATATTCACATATTATAATCTATTAGGACTTCCCAACAAATATACAAAGTTTTATAGGTGTATGTATGTATGTGTTTGTATGTATATATATATATATACACAACACACATACATATAAATAATAAACATACATAGTACATATATGTATGTTTATTGTTTGTTCGTGCACTTCTCTGAAACTAGCAATATTATATCGTGGTCATTTTTTTTTATTTAGGTACTTACATTTATTTCAACTTATGGAATAGTAAAGATTTCATCAAAATCGGTTCCACAGTTTTATTATATGGATTAAAACGTGTAACTAATACTGAAATAGGTTTTGTAACTTTGTACTACTTATTACAAAAACTATTTCAGTTTTTACTTAAAACTAAAAATTACGAAATAAATACATCTAAACAGATAAATAAAATTGAAGTGTCTGTTTGTAATGTCAAAATAACAGCGTTTTACTAAACGCATATGAAATTATATACGATATTTATAAGAAAAACACTTTTTTAATTTTTTTCTGTCTGTCTGTTTGTTCCGGATAATCTCTGAAACGGCTTCACTGATTTTGACGCGACTTTCACTGGAAGATAGCTGTTGTTAACTGAGCGCTTTTCATTTACTATAGGTGCCTAGTCCTATATTATTATCAAAGTCGTAAATATGACAAGGTATTAACTCTAAATATACATCAATTTGTGATGTATCTATCTATACGTATCGAAATAGATTTGCTTTACTCTGCAACGGCCGGCAATAGTAAATGAAACCCCCCATTCAGTTATTTTTTACTTTTTAGTATATTTTTTTGTTTTTTTTTTGTTATTATAAGCATTTATTCAATTTGCAATGTGTGTTAGTTGATAAGCTTGTATCCAGGTTCAAATCTTGCAAGCTGAATTAGAACTACTTCCTCTTATCCTAGAGAGTTGAAATTTTATATGTTGGTTCAGTTCCGAAGACAATGATTTTTTTAGAAAATTCATTTTATATGTACTTTCCATGCCGTGATGAAAAGGGAGGAATTTATGATATTTTTTCCTCTCTTTTCCGCTCTATCGCATATCAAATGTGTCTGCATGTAAACGCAGCGCTGTATGTAACAACTGTATGTATGTATTATACGTATCAGGCTAGACTAAACATGAATGTGTAGGTACTCGTCCTGATATGTATCGTATCTGGTGAATGTTTTTACAAAATTCTCGTTACAAATATGCGCTTTGTGCGAGCGTAGTCCTTCATAGTGGCAGTGATGGCTATCCAGTGTATCCACTGTATACACTGCTAAGCCGTAAACCATACCAGTATTATAATATTACGTAAGATATCAAGTCAGCTGTGGTAATATTATAAATGCAAAAGCAGCAGCAACGGGGGGCGTGATTGTTTCATAGATTTTGTAGGCCGGTTAATGATATAGGCCTACTCTTTGTTACGGTGCATAATAGGGCAGTGCAAAGTAATATACTCGTAGACATTGTAAATTAATAAAAATATTTAGACGCTCGTAAGTGCATCAAAAGCATCTTACTGGCTTTATATTCATTTATTATATATATTTAATTTCATAATTTAATTTTGAAACGAACGAATTAATTTTGAGCTTTATAAACGTTAAATGACATATAATAAAAACACCATTCACGTTATATACATGTAGACCGGTACCTAAGCGAGTGAGTGTTGCATGCAGAGTTTGTAAATACAATATTGCAACACGACCTGCATGTTTCGGTTTTATATTGTTTATCATCAGGGCCATCCACAAAAGTATGAGTACAAAGACGACAATTTTATTATAACGATAAGAGTGCTAAGCTATAATTTAAATTTTAATTTTCGCATTTAAAATAGCAAGTAGACCGATTACAAATACAATATTAGAAATATTATTAAATTTTTAAAAACAATTAGGTAACAAAAACTGACCAAGTGTTAGTCCGACTTGCGCTGAGTTTGAGAAATTATTCAACACTAGCGCCTCTAGAAAAACACTAATAGAGATCTATTAGTTCCCACGGGAACGGTTCATTTTTTCGGGATGAAAAGTAACCTGTTGTTTAACTGGCAATATAAGGTATCAGAATGTTAAATTTTACTAAATTAGGTGCATAAGTTGTCGTGTACTAAGCTGTATAAGTTACTATAGTTTTTTAACTATTCCACGGGAACTGTTTAATTTTCCGGGATAAAAAGTATCTAAGATGTTGTCCGGGGATATAAGGTACCACCATGCAAAATTTCATTTAAATCGGTCCAATAGATTCGGAGATTAGCCCGTACAAACAGACAAACAGACTGAGAAACAAAAAATTTGAAAAAAATCTGGATTTGTTCTATTTGTCTTCTTACATCCCCCTGACTCGGTTTTTAGCATTTTTTTTTGCTATGTACAGACATTCGACCTCTACTGCTTTATTAAAGTAATAGACTAGTGATTTACGAGTGCGTCCCCACGCGCCTAACAGTAGCATATTTAGTATATTATGTCACAGTCTATCTGTGTAGTAAATTTCATTCAAGTCACCGTTTCAGCGAGAAGAAAAAAAAGGTATGTATACATATTTATTTTTATTGAGTATACTCTATGTGCGAGTTCGATTTAGGCTTAAACGATTTTTACCCTACATTATCTAATAATTTCTTAGATTTACGCGAATATTTGACATTTTAAATAAAACTATCTTTTCGGATTTTGTCGCGGATTTATTTGTATTTTTGTTTCCCGACGTTTCGAATGTTTTACAGCAATCATGGTCACGGGAGAGACTAAGGTGTTAGATGTCTCTAAGGTATTATATAGTTGTTACAGACATCCTACCTACAATTAACAAAATGAATTCAAAAAATTGAAAAATGGCACTAAAGTACCTTACAATATTTTAACTTTTAACTTTAAACATTTCTATATAATTTTAATTAGCTTTATAATTGAATATAGAATATTAGTTATTTAATTTGAGCTGTTATTATTATAATAATTACAATTTAAAAAATATTAATTAGTAATCTACATTTTTAGTGTTGCCATTATTATATTTATAACCATAAAGAAAAAATCATAATATATTAATTATTTAAGCCACAATTGATCTATGTGTAATTTGAAAAAGTTAAGATTAATTAAAAATAATAATTTTAATTCAAATTGCTATTATTTAAAAAACAAATTATTAAGCAACACATTACTACATACATTTACAAATGAAAAAGTGAAAAAATACTATTAATCAGAAATGCTATCATTTTGATCTACACAGTAAGAACTTACTACATCTACCTGTCAGTTATGTTTAGATTTATTATTAGATTTTATTATATTAATAACAGGATCCCATGACGATGGTAGTACCCAGCCATCTTCCCTATTGAAATTAGGATGTTTTTTTAATTTCTATGGCTTCTCGAATCATTCTAGGGCGATATCGGTTTTCTTTCGCCAGGATTTGAGGTCTATCGAAACGAATATAATGGCTTGGGCGGTCCTGACTATGTTTGCAGACAGCATATGTTGTTTTGCGACGGTGCTTCACATCAGCTATGTGTTCTTTGACCCGGGTTCTAATGGATCTCTTTGTTTGTCCGATGTAAGAGAGCCCACAATCACAATCAAGCTTGTAAACTCCTGCATCTTGTAGAGAGATGTGGCACTTGACAGGTGGTAGAAACTGACTAATTTTCTTTGGCGGCTTGAAGTAAGTTTTAATTGAAGCTCGCTTTAGAATGTAGCCAATCTTGTCAGTGACGCCTCTCATGTAAGGTAGGACTGCAGGGACGCGCTCGACTGTGGCTGGTTTCACTCGGTCCTTGTGACGTAGGCGCGGCACTTGCAGCTAGTTGTCTCGCAGAACTTGCTTGACATGTTGCAGCTCTCCGGCCAGGTGTTTTTCGTCACAGATCCCGCGTGCCCTCTGATACAAAGAAAAGCATTCGAAACGTCGGGAAACAAAAATACAAAAAAAAATACAAATAAATCCGCGACAAAATCCGAAAAGATAGTTTTATTTAAAAGGTACATACATATTTATTTTTATTGAGTATACTCTATGTGCGAGTTCGATTTAGGCTTAAACGATTTTTACCCTACATTATCTATTTTACGATTATTATATATTAACCAATGAGATGTATACCTTTTTTTTTTAACGTTGGGAAATGCATTTATGCACGTGGTGTGGGATTTACCGGCAAAGCCACTACCCACTAAAACCCAACAAAGCCTTCCCCCGTCTTAATGGGGCGTCGCAGGATCGCTTATGCATTCAACTACGACGCCTCGACGGCAGGTTTGCCGAAGCAGACCACAACAACCATGGGGTTGCTTCAAGGTCCACTCTGCTATCAGAGAAGTACCAGGAGTAACCCGCATGGTTCACCACTCTCCGAAGAGGGCCGCCTCCCACCGCCCACCGAAGTGGGCCACCTCCGTGTGCGTTTCTTGGCTTCGCGCCCGGCTGTATTGCCAGGCACTACTGAGCCCCCCCCCCCACCACGACAAGGTGAACGCACGTTGGGGGGGGGGGATGAGATGTATATCTATTTTTATTGTCTTAAATATATATATGGCTGCGTGCGAATATGGGTGAAGAGCGACTTACTGGTCTAATCTATATTACTAAATCGAGGATGTCGTAGACTACGTCCAGAAGAGGTCCAACTTCAAATTGAGGGTTGAACGGCTGGTACCTCGCCACAAAACGAGTTTCAATTCGTTTTTGGTGAGAGTGCCGACTCATCATCTGCCAACTTTCATGAAGGAGGACTCTGGCCGCAGGGCGTCGTGTTTCGGAAGTTCCGAGGTCGTTTGTCCGCCAACACAGCTCACACGTCAGCACTACGTGTTAAATACATAGTTATAATTAATATATATGTTAGTTTTAAGGTATACATTATGTTATGGGCCTCTGTTTACATATTTAAGAGCTTTTTTGTAAATATTGTCTGAAATAAATGAATAAATAAATAAAATAAATATCCATCAAGGCATTTAGTAGGAGATCCCGATCTACGTGATGGACCTCTCACTCTTTTTCCAGGCGAAATATATTTTTTAAACCGTTAAACATATTCATATTAACAATCATGACCCATAAATTCACAAAAATTTGCTCCAGGCTATTTTAAATTACACACGTAGATCACAGAATCTTAGACTAATTGTGATTGTATTGATGTTGATATTATTATCACGTTATGCCCAAAAACAAAAAGAGAAGATAAGAATTTATGATTTAGCCTAGCCTATTTAGCCTATAAAGCAAGGAAAAACTAAAACATCCCGCAATTTCAGTCCCATTTTCTAGATATACAAAAAACTGCATAACTAACAATATTATATATCTTTATTTGTTTAATAAATAGAATGACTTGGCCTTCGGACGGAAACATAATCTCATAAGAATTTTATTAATATTCCTAATTGAACATAGAACTAGCGGGTCAAATTTTTGCATAAACTAACATAAATAAACTAACATAAATAATACGCTCAGAACGCTAATATTAGGTAAATTATGTTATTTGTAAATACTATTACCTTAATTCTCACTGGCCCTGTCAAGTATCGTCCTATCGGATTTAAGAGTAAAAAAAAATAGAGAGTGCACTTGTGTCAGCAGTCTGCACGTACACTTGTGCACTAGATATAGTATCTCCTGCGCAGATAGCTAGTCTCAATGAGATTGGTTGTCGTGGCCGGAATCGGCCAGGACTCAGGACATTATTATATTATTTCCGTTAAGACGAATAATTAGTTTTTATATGATATCATATGCATTAATATAAATATATTATTATTTGTATAATCTAAGAATTTTAGATTAATTAATTTTTAACTTTAATTTATACGCAGACAACGCAGAAGCTTATTGCTAGTTGTTAATAATATGTTGATTAATATCAAAGCATTTGTATGTTACATAAACCTTTCTCAAAAGTTTGAAAGTTTAACCTTGCTGTTTGTAAAAAACAATCATTGTAACCTGTTCCAAAAGTCAGATGTGACGGAAAGTTGCTAAAATATGACCTTAACTATAAACAACAACTTTTGATTTAAGGGTATCGCCCTCATTAAATAATTAAGAAAATTAAATTTTATAACACAATATTTTGACTCATTGACACTTAATTACACGAAGTGAAAACAAAATACGTTAATGCATTTTTAATAAAAATTAAAGTAAAGCGGCCAATCCTTTCACAAAAGGCTTTTTATTTTATTTATTTTATTCGTAATAAAAAATGGATACAATAAGACCGTCTTTACATAATATCTGTCTTATGGATTCTTTCAGACAGCACCTGTACCTTTATATTAGCTATTACAAACAAACTATACAGTTAGTACAATAAATTTATTAATAAATTAAAAAAAATACCTTAGAAATATACAGCTTATAATGTCAATAGATATCGAGTTACGAATTTGTACCCGTACATTTTATGGACCTTGCACACGCCATGGAGTGACTTTTCGTCACTATTTTAACGATGCATATTTAAAAAATATCTATATTTTATAGCTTTGTTATAGAAGGCAGTGATAGCCCAGTGGTTACGCGCTCGCTTGGGAAACTGAGTGAAGCTGGTTAAAATTCCGGGTCACGCATCTCTGTTATGTTCATGTGCGAATCATTTCTAACATGATTACCACTTGTATTACGGTGAAGGAAAACATCGCGAAGAAACTTGCATGTAGCTTGTTTTCGAAAGACATCTGAAGTCCGCCAACCCGGACTTGGCCAGCGTGGTGGACTATGGCCTGATCCTCCTCGTATTGAAGGGAGACCCGCGCCCAGCAGTGGGACGTTAAAAAGGGCTGAAATACATACATATTTTGTAAGTAATCATAAAAATCTTATTACTTTAAGCTACTTCGATCATTTATAAATAAAAATTGTATAAGAAATATAAGTGTTTTGTAAAACTGATGCACAAAAAAATGCTGAAATGACAAATAACCCACCTAAAGTTACTGTCAAAAGCGCTTTTGTTAAGGCAGAGATTATAAACTGATCGAGAAAGGACAAAAACAAACGGGTAAAGCTAGTAATAACTAAATACTCTGACTTTATATGTATATATATATATATATATATATATATATATATATATATATATATATATATATATATATATATATACTTTTAATAAGCTTTATTGATTTTTAGGGAAGTAAATGTAAATAATTACCTTACTTTTTATTTTACGTGATAATGAAGTAATGATTATTATTATTGACTAATAAAAAATTGTACATAATATAAAAATATTTCACAATATTGTAAGCAGCACTTTACACTGGCATAATCAAGGTCATTTGATTAAACAATACCTATTTTTTTCGTTGGTTGATTTTTTTATTAAAAAGTTTTTTTCATACTGGCATTCAGTAATTTTTCTCGCTCTGTAACTAATAAAATAAATCGCTTGGCTACTGAAGTGGGATTGCTTAAATGTAAATACATATGATTACTGCCTCTAGATGCAAGGCTTGACTCCTGACCTTTAAAGTGTTAATTTTTATCTTAGTCCATATATTATTTCGACTCAACAACTTATTTATGTAATATTATAAAAGTTACATTATTAAAAAATATATTCCGTTGTAAAGAATAATTATATGATAAGGATGTGTTACGTGACCGAGGTGAGAGGTAGTATTTTATTAAATAGCCTTATTAAGGAGCAAAGTACCTAGTTTATGCATAAGCAATGGTCGCTAGTAGGTTCAGCCTTACATTCCAAATTCTTATTTTATAATAGCAAAAAAATTAATTATTAACATAAAACAATAACTTTTCAAACTTAATACTTCTTTTATTAATATTATGTTCTATTTCCTTAAATAATAACAACAAATGAACACTTCTTTACTTCTGATCCATCGACACGACACTATTTAAAATTTTCACTTGTTTTAAAGATGTACCTTTAAACTCAGCAAACCTCACAGTTTCCAAGAAACTATAGAATTCTTTGCAATCTTCTGGAATTCACTTAAGAATATCTTTGATATCTTTTATTTTACAGCTAGACCTTTTCCTTATCATTTGGCCATAAGAAAGGCAGTGAAATGTTTTGGAAATTATACTGATGCATATCGTTCAAAGTTTTGTTTTTGGACTTTACATACAACATGCAACAAATGTTTTTTGTTCAATTTCAAAAGTTTAAGCTAAAAAAATTTATTCTTTTTTAATCAATTTTCCGATTAGTGACAGGTCCTACGGACTTGAATTGATTTTTATTCATTTTTTTAACTGTAAATTTGTGTTTTCTTTGACAATACTATGACTTTAATATACATAATCCAGATCAGTTAACAATATCAAATTCGTTATTAGACGACACTCTACATCACCAAACTCAGAATTATTGGCAGAAATGTATGAAACCTGATCAAAGAAATCCGACGGTTACCTAAGTTAATCTTTCGTGTTTTAGCAGTATATGAAGCAACATTGCAACTAGTTTGATACTCCGATTTTGACCGCCACAAGAGTCTGACCATAGAATTAATGCGTAGCTGTAGATTTTAACTCCTCTGAAATAAAATTACTTATACAAGAGACTATGTCCTGAGTTCCGCGTTCCGATTCACATGTCAGCCATGTATGAAAAAAGGCTTTACCTGTGCTGCCAGAATGGATAACATATGATTGCTTTTTGTTATATTCGCAGTAGATTTTGGCAAAGTTATGTAAGTCACGTGAAATATACATGCTAAATACAAACCGTAATTAAAGGAAATCAGCAATAACCATTTTTGTTCTATAGAATATTCTGTTTTTTTTTTCCAACAAAATAGATTGCACTATCGTAAGCCTTATGATCTGAAGAATAAGACTGCATTCATAACTCGATACTCGATTTTCTGTGAGTTAACACATGAATGCTTTCTAAACATCCGTCCAATTTAGGTATTCAGCTCCAAAGTT